>LBNU01032815.1:8097-30907 GCA_014162995.1 Artemisia annua
AAAAAAAAAAAAAAAAAAAAAAAAAAAAAAAAAAAAAAAAAAAAAAAAAGAAAAAAGAAGAAAAAAAAAGAAAATTTGCCCCTTCTCAAAATTTTTTCTGGCTCCGCCTTATTGCTTTAACATGTGAGAATAATCACTTTTGATGGTATTTTAAACTGATGTTAAGTTAGGAACTCAGGTTCAATCTTAGTGAAAAACTATATTTGTGAAATGAATACAAGATATTAAGATAATATGAAAGTTTGTTTGTGGAAAACTTAGTGCAAAATAATCAATTTCTTTGATGGTATATTGATGTTAATTTTAATTAATTACTAGTACGTATTACGGAGTCAATAGCTTAGTGGAAGTAATTTATAAAACGAAAACGAATAATAGCATAAAACTTTATTGAACATCTGGAAATGAAGGGTGGGTTTGTTGGACAAGTTGGTGTTGGGTTTATCCCACGAGGAATGATAGGTCCACAAAGAAAAACACACACAAAAGATCCACAAACCGATGTGGTGGAAAATGATTGGCTCAATGAGAGAGAGGGGAGACAAAGCCACCAATGACATACCGCCACGTCAGTTTGTGGATCTTTTGTGTGAGATTTTCTTTGTGGACATATCATTCCTCTTATCCCACATCGCTTGAGTAGTAAAAGTTGAGAATGAGAAAGGCTGTATATAATGACCAAGCTGCATAAGGTGAGAGGCACGCAGCCAAGCAATGAGCACAAAGCGAACTTTACTAAAGAATACCGTGTGCTCGTTGTATAAATTGGCATACGCCTATTTTTGGAGAGCTTCTTCCCAAAATGAAGAACTCCAACCCATTTAAAGTTCTAAACTTTTGGTAACTTGATTGCAGCTAAATTTCAAGCTAAGTGTTAAACTAAAACTTTTGGTAATTCACATTAACAAATAAATGTGTTAAAGTGTTAACTAAGCAGCAATACACACACCAGTTGTGTGCATCGTTTATAATAATGCTATACATTTAAGCTAACACAATATTCGCATAATAGGTGCAATAGCATAACAGGAAAGATGTATTTATAGATTTTTGCGATTTCTTTTGGAAAATGCATTTTCAAAGTACTCTCTTTGTGAACAATTATTGATGTGTGAGAGTTGATCCTAGGAAAACAATACTCACAAGTGATAGAACGATTTGGTTTGCTAAATACACTACATGCGAGCAACATGCCTTTGGTATTACAGTTTCCCCATCAACTAAGTGGTCGTGTAATCAATGCGTGTTTGAGTTTGCTTTACAAAAAAATAAAAGAAGAGATACACGCACAAATAGAAGCTATAACATGAATGATTTAATGGAAACCATCATCTTTATGAACCGAGATACATCATTTTTTAGATTTACAGTAATCGTGAGACAACCACCCCTATAGAATCCAATAAGCGAGAAGAATACTATTTGAAGTCAAGTTGAGGGGTGTCTTATCGCCCTTCAGTTGCAAGTACCTTTTCAAAGGATAAAAAAGGTAAGCATTTTGTGCATGTAAGTGCGTTATGCAAAAGAATTGTGAGAATCCAAGGGCATTTCCAAAAGGTAGGTTAACTTGACCTTTTTCCCAACATGAAAGTCAATAGAGCTGAACCAATTCAATTAAGATATGGCTTGCAAGAAGCAAATGGTTGTGAGGGTTCCCCTTCCATGCAATCCTCATGCATAAAGTCGAATAGACACACAAAACTGCATCCAAACGGTAGGTTGTTATGCTGTCAGTCTCACTATAACCTTTTGTATCTTAAAACATATTTTACCAACCCTGGTCATGTTGCTAGACAACATTTATAGAGGTTTTTACAGGTCAGCCACCCCCTCCTGCATTTCCACCACTCACAACTTTTTAACACAACTAGTATGGTATAAAAAGGTCCGTATTAATAGGTTGTAAAATTGCTAACAATTTTTGGGGAAAACATACTGCAATAAAGAGTCCCAAAATGGATACCGGACCCCAAAAATGAGTTGCTTAGGTCCAACAGGATTGTTCAGGAACGCCCAGAAGTACGTCATGGATGATCCTGCAGTTAAATCTGTAATAGTATCTTTTACAACATGTTATACAAAGCATATTGACTGGGTTTAAGTGACGAAAATACGAGTAGTAAAGTCATATCTATAGATAAGAGTATGTAGTGTAATCATTAGATGTTTAAGTAACACTTGTGTTGAGCTTGACTTTCAGTTGTTGGTGACAAGAATGGACTTTGGCTCGACCTGAAGTAGAAAAATAGTTAGATAAGTGCTTAAGGCTCGGCCCATTTGTAGTTAGGGTCACAAAAGATTCGTAGTTAAAAACCCAAAAAACAAAATGCACCGGAACATAGCAAGAACACTTTTATGATTTGTAAGGTTGACTAAGAAGTCTAAATAGTTTACAACCGGAATATATCATGATCCGACTGACACAAAACAAGGAGCATGACCCGAAGTAGAATATCAAGCGAATAACAGTGTGTTTTGAAAACCTATGTAAACAATTGCTTATTAATGCTAGTGTATTAGCTTATGCGGTATCAAAACACAATACAAGAGATAATGTGGATAATTGGACTGTTATATCCTCTTGAAAATTAAACAAAGTACTCTCAAGTTTTTCGAACACGACAACAACTTATTTTACATACATGAAAAACAACATTTCACCTAACGCACAATATAATGATATGCTTTTAACTTTATGTGCAACCATCGTATATTATCATTTTCTTCGACTAGTTCATATGGCCTATTCTACAAAAAAACAAGTTTTATGCATTTTAGTCAACGAGAAAACCTCATAACATGTAATTTATATAACCAAATATGAAATATATTAACATGATTGATGACGTATAGTCTATATTCGGGTCATGAACCCGAATAATGGACGTCACTAATACTTAAGCCCACCACGTGTGGGCTACTATGATAACAGTTTGGGCTCACGAAAGCCCAAACCCAAAGTTATCTATGGATTTGATATGGGATATCTCCTATTTATGGGATATATATCAAATATCCGATATCGGCAGAAACGCCGAAGAGTGAGGAACACGAAACTGATAAGGTTTCGTGTGTATATATATAGGGCATCACGGCTCTCGTAAAAGGTACGATTTACAACCCTAACTCTTCAATACAACCCTAAAACCGATTACTTACTCTCACGCCGGAGGATAATCGTGGGAGACAATCCCACGATAAGCCTAACGGTGTTTGTTTGCTTTCTTAGTGCGCAGGTCTCAAGCATTAAGATCTAATTGGTACGAGAACAGGAACCCAAATAAGGAACACCCAACTTTTGTATCAACAAGTGGCGCCATCCGTGGGACCCTACACTAAGAACTAGAATGACGAAACACAAAAACTCAGGCCAACGGACTCCGCAGTTGGAAAAAACACGTGGTGACCCCCAGAGGAGGAACCATCAAGATTCAACCTCTAGGCAGGCCTCTGGAACAACCAACGCGCCTGGTCACCAAGAATCGGGCCCAACCCTAATTCTCCCAACGGTAGAATTGCCCACAGGGACTACCCAGACCACCACGGTGGTTCCAAGCACTGAAGAACTTCAGCGCACTCTCTTCAATACTCCCCATCAAACGGCACCCATTGTGGACAACACTGTGCCGCCAGGCGCGCCTAACCGGGATAGGGGACCTAATACGGAAGCAGATATCGTTGCGCTGGAGGAGGACACGCCTGAGTTAACGCTAAGTAATTTTGTATCTCAAAATTACGAAACCTTAACTAACCTCATGCAAGAGGAGGCAAGAAGAAGGTCAAGTCAGAGCCTACAAGCCCGGCTTAACTTTAACGAAACATCCCCACCGCGCTACCAGGAGCGCGAAAACAATGAGAGGCGTACCAATGTCCACGCTAGACTTGGTACAGCATCCGATTCACAATACTCGGAGGAATACGAAGACAATGAGAGGCGTACCAATGTCCACGCTAGACTTGGTAATCGCAGAATCCAAGATAGACTTGGACGGCAACGCTCACCGAGCGAGAGCTCTTCAAGGTCTGGAAGCAGAAGAGTTCATGATAGACTGGGGAGACGAATTTCCCCAAGCGAAAGCCCCTCAAGCTCGGACTCTGAGGAAAAACGGCGCAAGCGCCGCAAAAGGGACGATTCTTCCTCAATTGACTCCTCGGACAACGAGGACAAAGAGACAGGACACTGGAAGTCCAGAGGAAGACATCGCGAGGAAGAAGACGAAGATATATCTCTTCCTTGGCGTCGCCAAAAGATTGATGCATTCACACGGCGCATCAGCGATTATTCGGATCACAAGAAAAGGCGCATGCCCGCCAATGTTAAAACATATGATGGAACGGGTGATCCTGATGACCACCTAAAAATTTTCGAATCCGCAGCTACTATCGAAAATTGGCCACAACCTGTGTGGTGCCATATGTTCAACTCCACATTAGTGGGGAATGCGCGAACCTGGTTTAGCAAGCTTCCACGAAGAAGCATAAACGGGTTTGAAGAGTTGCGAAAAGCATTCCGCTTGAATTTCACTCAGAGAAAGAAGTGCGCCAAAAACCCTGTGGAATTGGCCAGAGTAAAACAGCGCCAAGGGGAATCAACGAGTGCTTACATGGAGCGCTTTAAGGATGAATGTATACACGTCAAGGCGTGTCCTGAAGTACTAAAAATTTCAGGGTTCATGAATGGGATTAATAACCTAGAGCTCATTAGGAAATTAAATGATAAGGTTCCCCAAACCTTTGATGAACTAATGAAGCGCACAAGGTCCTTCGTCCAAGGTGAAGCTGCCGCCGCAGATAGCAAAAAAGGATACTCGAATTACAGACCGCAAGAACAGTCAAGGAAACAATCCAATGACCAGAGCGGTAATCGTAGTAAGAACTATCGCAATGATGGAGGCGCACGGGGAAACGACAAATATACCCCGTTGATAAAAACTCCAAGAGAGATATTTGCAACAGAAGGCGCAAACTTCCCTAAACCCCCACCAATGCGCACCCCAGAAGGAAAGCGCACAGGGAATGGATATTGTGAATATCACGGACAGAAGGGCCACACCACAAATGAGTGCGTCCAATTGCGCCAACTAATTGACAAATTAGTGAAAGAGGGCAGGATGGATCACTTAGTTAAGAACATCAAAGATGGGAAAGACAGACAAAAGACCGTGGATAAAAAGGAAGCACCTAAAGATAAAGCTGACACAATTTACATGATACAATCATGGCAGCGCAAGGTCAAGCAAAAGATCAGCCAAAGATTTTCTTCCGGTAATGAAATTTCTTTTCCCACTTTGACTGCGGACAACGCAGTGGCGGAACCACTCACCATCGAAATAAACGCGGGGGGTCACGATATCCACCGTATGTACGTTAATGGAGGAGCATCTGCAGAGATAATGTACGAACATTGTTTCAAGAGATTACGACCTGAGATACAGAGCCAACTAGTCCCCGCCGCGACATCATTGACGGGCTTTACAGGAGAAAAGATATGGCCAATAGGACAACTACGGCTGCTAGTTATGGTCGGTAATAAGGAGCACTCCACAAAAGCGTGGATGAACTTCATGGTGATTAGGTCTCCCTCGCCATATAATGGCATTATCGGAAGATCGGGAATATCAGCCCTGCGCGCAGTACCATCCACAGCACATGGGATGCTCAAATTCCCAGTAGAAGGCGGCATTGTCACCCTCTACAATAACGCTGTGCCACCTGAAGAATGTCACACGGTTACATGTGAAACGACACACACTCCGGAACATAGCGCAGCCAAGACACCGAACATAAAAGTAGCAATCCACCCTGATTACCCTGAACAACAGGTATCGCTTGGGGGCTCGCTGTCTGATAAGGGCAAAGCAGCCGTGTGCGCACTCCTGCAAAAGAATCTGGACGTCTTTGCATGGGAACCAAAGCACATGACTGGCGTGCCGCGGTCAATCTCAGAACACAAGTTGCAAATCCGACAAGGATATCCACCAGTAAGGCAGAAGAAGCGCGGCCAAGCCCCAGAGCGCGCAAAAGCCATTTTGGAGGAAGTACATAAGCTAGTGGACGCGGGCATCATGCGAGAAGTCTACTACCATGACTGGCTTTCTAATCCAGTAATGGTTAGAAAGAGCGATGGCAGTTGGCGGATGTGCGTAGACTTCACTGATCTTAACAAAGCATGTCCACAGGACTGCTACCCATTACCAGAGATAGACTGGAAAGTGGAGTCCTTATGCGGATATCCCTTTAAATGTTTCTTGGACGCATATAAAGGGTACCACCAAATCCAAATGGCAAAAGAAGACGAGGAAAAAACAGCCTTCCACACAAGCCAAGGCGTCTACTGCTATACGAAGATGCCTTTTGGATTGAAGAATGCGGGCGCCACCTACCAGCGCTTGGTAGATAATGCATTTGAAAAGCAAGTGGGCCGCAACCTAGAAGTTTATGTGGATGATCTGGTCATTAAAAGCCATACTGAAGATGAAGTAGTGCGCGATATTGAAGAAACATTCGGAACACTACGAAAGATCAACATGAAATTAAATCCTAAGAAGTGCACTTTTGGCGCTACAGAAGGCATGTTCTTGGGTTACTTGATAGAACCAGATGGCATTAAAACATGCCCAGAGAAAACAGAGGCAGTCATCCAACTTCCCTCCTCACGCACATTGAAAGAGGTCCAATCTCTAAATGGGAAACTAGCTGGTTTAAATAGATTCCTGTCCAAGTCAGCGGATACATCACTCCCACTCTTTAAAAACTCAAGAAGTGTACAAAAAAAGGAGACTTTCGTTGGACTACAGAAGCGGAAGAAGCTTTTATACAACTTAAGCAGACTATAGCAGCGCTCCCCAAGTTAGTCGCACCCCGACCAGGAGAAGAGTTGATCATGTGCTTATCCGCGACTCATGGGGCAGTAAGCGCAGTGCTACTGACAGACAGGAATTCCGTGCAAACACCGGTATACTTCGTAAGCAAAGCACTTAAGCAAAGCATCCGGATTCGCTTATGGCAAGAGTTCTTAAAGCAAGGTATTTCCCTCGTACTTCTTTTTTGGATGCTAAGGTGGGGTATCGCCCGAGTTTTGTTTGGCGGAGTATTTGTTCAGCTATAAAACTTATTAATCAAGGGTCTGCGTGGAACATTGGAAATGGTCATTCTGTTGACATATGGAATGACAAGTGGCTGCCAGGTATGTCTTTATTAGAGTTGCACCCATCACAGTGTGAATTCCACAAAGTCCGAGATCTGATGGTTGATGATGGAAGCGAGTGGGATATTGAAAGAATCCATATGCTTTTTCCCTCTGAAATAGTGAAGCGAATTCTATCCACACACATTGCATCTCATAGGAGTGATTCTTTTTTTTTTTGGGAAGGTAAGGCTCATGGGAATTTCACGGTGCGTGATGCATACAAGAAAGAGCTGGAAAATAGAGGGCTTATAAATAATCTGACAGATGTAGACTCTAAAATATGCTTATCGTTGTGGAAGGCAGCTATCCCAATGAAGGTGAAACTTTTTATCTGGCGAGCATGGCTTAACTTGTTGCCAACAGTATATAATCTCCAACGCAGACATGTGATACTGAATGATGGTTTTTGTGTGCATTGTTGTGATCCTGATGAAGATGTTCTACATGCCCTATTTCAATGTGTTCGAGCACGACNAAAAGAAAATGTTCTCTTGTTATGAATTTTGGTTGTTGTGTTTGAACTAACACGTGGGTTTTTTTTCCTGAAGAGTGGGTCATCACTATTCTTCTCTGTACGAATTTCATAAATTTTTTAATACATTTCACCGGGGTATAACCGTATAAACCTTTTACTTAAAAAGGTGCAAATGTTAATCCTTTGGCATCTATATGGCAGCCTCCACCTAATGGGTTTGTAAAGTTAAATTGTGATGCTGCTTGGTTTCCTAGCAGTAAACAAGCTGGTCTTGGTTTTGTTGCAAGAAACTCTGAAGGTGAAGTTATTTTTTCGGGGGCAAAACACATCGAGTATTCAGAGTCAGTCCTTATAGCAGAAGCTGGTGCCGTGTGGTGGGTTGTCAAAACTGCGAAAAGCATCTATCCAAAATCGAAGTAGAGACAGACTCCTTTGTTCTTTATCGATCGCTATTAACCGGAATACCACTTCTTCAGATTTCTAGTTTGTGGCAGGATATCATGGATCTTTCTTCCACATTCGAAGGTTGTCATTGGGTTTTTGTTAAGCGTAGTGGTAATACGGCTGCTCATAGTATTGCTAGGTATGCTTTAGGTGATATTGTTTCATCAGTGGTCGATGGCTTGGTTCATCTCGAGTGAAGTTTTTGTACACTCGTTGATGTCTTTTGTTTTTGGCTTTTTTTCTATCTCTGTATATATACAAAAAAAATAAAAAAAAATAAAAAAAAAAACTACCTAATGGGATCGTAGATTATAGATGACCATGGACCACCCTTTTTATATTATGAAAGGCATGCAGCCAAGCAGTGAGCACAAAGCGCCTTTTACTAAAGAATAATATCAACAGTCAGTCGTCACGTGGCTTTAACTCCAAGTGGAGTTTGTACAACTACAACTACTCTTTATCATAACATATCACCAGTCAGTCGTCAAGTGGCGCAAACAATAATCATTGATAANAAATAAAAAAAAAAACTACCTAATGGGATCGTAGATTATAGATGACCATGGACCACCCTTTTTATATTATGAAAGGCATGCAGCCAAGCAGTGAGCACAAAGCGCCTTTTACTAAAGAATAATATCAACAGTCAGTCGTCACGTGGCTTTAACTCCAAGTGGAGTTTGTACAACTACAACTACTCTTTATCATAACATATCACCAGTCAGTCGTCAAGTGGCGCAAACAATAATCATTGATAATAAACGGTGACCGAATATCTAAAAGGCACCTAAATCACAAATTATTAAGGGTGAGTAGTCTTTGTGCCACTTGGCCATCGGTGATATGCCAAGACATGGAGTTGGTATGTATTTTTTTCATGTATATTACTTATGCTACTGAACCGTTTAGTGCAAATAGTGTGAACAGGTTAGAATCGGGCTTAGTTCGGTGCGGGCCGCTCTTGGTGGACCGTCCGCTGCATGGTTTATGCACTAATTCAAGTAATAAGTTGTATTCCCTGCACAAATAAAGGTAAACCGTTATCCTTACCATGGGGACGGACCCCACGATTAAGCTCCGGCGTGAGAGTAAGTACTCATGTTTGTCAGAGAAGTATATGTGTGTTGGGATGAGTGAGAAAGTCATACCTCGAGATGTGTAATGAGGTTACCTTTTATAGGTGGTTGAAATGCTAGGGTTGCCTAGTATTTCGCTTATTGTAATAGTGGCCGAAGTGGGACTCTTGTCGGGCAAGGGTTCGGAACTTAACCGATGTTTGGTGGACGTGAATCATTTTCCGGACCGTGGGTCGGTCCATGAGCGTACTTCGGGAGTGCCGCTCGATTTGTCCGTAGATATCCTTGTGCCCTGCTCGTGGCTTGGGCATTTAGCCATACCCAGCTTCGTGGTTTTATTGGGCCGAAGCCCAGTTCGTTTGTGGGGTTGGAGCCTGGTTTTGCCTATTGGGCCGAAGCCCGATTTGTGTGTTGGGTCGGGGCCCGGTCGTATAGTACAGTCCAGGCCCAGTAAGCCTGCTATCCGTACTATACGTCATAAGAACCTTCTTCAACAGTTACCTCCTGCAGTGGTTTTTTTGCAAGGAGGTTTGCTACAATACCTTTTCTTCTATAGGAATTGATAACCTGCAGATGGCAATTGGATTTAATCATATAGCATAATTATAAATTGGAGATTCTATACACAGAACTTTGCAAAGGACCAAATACATAAATGATGCGCCAAACACATATAAAAATGGATTGCTATAGGGAAGCAATTTCAAGTCATTTTGGCTAACACGGGTCAAGTTGGGTTATATATTATTGATGATGGGTCAAGCAGTTTCAAAGTGTAACAATGTATACACAATATTCACTATTATGGGATCAATAGTGCTTTAATTAATAGTTTTTTAAAATCATACTTATTACTCTAAGTTATCTGTGAAATTCAAAAATCAAAACACCTACACAAAAAAAGTATAGCGAGGTCAAACAGAACCGGTTTGACCACTCCTATATTTTTACCGTTTTGATAAATTTACCAAACAAGGCCAAATTGCCACAAGGGTTGTATACTTGTATGTAATAACTTCAACAAAACACAAGGGTTGGCTGTAGCTTTATCATGTTCGCAAACGTTGCAATAATTGTATGTAATAACATTGCAGTACTGTGTTGAAACAAAGAGTAATTCAGCCGTATCAGCTATCGCAATAGAAACGGGAAGTGGGAAGGCAATATACCAGTTCAGTCTGTTTGTGGACTGTCTCCAGCCTTGATTTCAGAACATCTGACGTGCCATCTTCACGTTGAAGCAAAGGTCACGCGTGACCTCCAAAATGTACGCCAGCACGGTTTAATATTCAACATCGAGTAATCCTCTCCGCCATGATCGCATCATCAGTTACAAAGTTAAACACTTGTCAACATTCAGTCCTCTTGTTTCAAGCATCACCAGAAGCTGACATATAATAACTCACACGTGTGTTAAATGTAACTATCATTTGGAAAAGTATACTTTAAGCTCACTCAAATACCTCTTTCCATTGGACCACTTTACGTCCTCCGGATCGAATCCATTAAGGAGGAGTATAAAATACACGCGTTCTACATAGCTTCGTTGGCTTTAACCCCAAGAGGAGTTTTGCCACGTGGCAAGATCTTACGCACATCAGTAAATTCTAGATTTTAACCCATTGGGCTTGGGCCGCCACATTATATACACAGCCCAACAACATAGCGATGAACAAAAAAGAAAATCATTTCGATAAAGACGGAACAACCGGTGAGTATTACATTATTAGTCTCCGACTAATAAAATAATAGTGGGAGGACATGACGACTTATATGGCCGGAAGGCCCAATAGCCGAAAGGCCTAACAACCGGAAGACACGATGGACATGTTTACTGTTGACCTGACATCTCTTTTCGCGTCTAGCCTAGGAACAATATGTCTTATTAGCTCCTGGGTGTCAGACAGTGTCAGCGACAACGGTAGAAATGACATCAGAGAAAGCGACCAGGTATGATTAGCAAGTAGTATAAATACACACACAGTAACTCATATCAAGGTAGCATTTATTGCACTCTCACTCATATTTATTACTCACACGTTTTGGTAAAACCCGTTACTTACTATCACGTCGGATCAGCTTGGTCCTGGGGTCCCACCCGGAGAGAGGCTAACGCGTTTATTGCATCTTAGCAGGCATCCGAAGGGCTTGGCGACATCAAGATCGGAGGAAGTTTCGAGAATCCAACCACCCAACAAATAAATACAGCCACAGTTGTGTAACCTACTTTTTTGCAAAACGCAAAAACTGGGATTCAGATATATTGATAATGAATTAATGATAATACGTACTAGTATGTTTTTTAAGTCATGTGCGAGTCACGTGACTTTGACTTTTTAGAGCATCCACTATGGTGTTTCAAGAATAGGTCTAAAAACTTATGAAGAGGTCTAAGATTTTATATACCATAGTGAGGAACCATTTCATGTCTAGGTGGCATGAAAATGTCTAGGATTTTGGAGAGGTCCAAAAAATGTTTATTATCATTTTTTGATTTAATAGCATTAGATGTTGGAACAATTTATAAATCTTAAAGGTTTTAACCATAGTGGGAATAAGAAAAGTTTTAAGAATTAATGACAATGTAAGACGTGTCAATTTTATAAACTTTTTAGAATTATACTAGTTATAATACCCGCGCACGCGCGGGTTTTTTTTTAAAATTTTTTTTGAATGATATATTTTTATTTATTAAAAAACAAATAATTTAATCTTTAAATTTGTTTTGTTGATATACTACATAAGTAGAAGATAAACACACAAGATAAAGATAAGATGCAACTAACCATAGGATGAATGGTTCCATTTTTTTAAATGAAAAATTCCCAACATGGTTTTGTTTTATTATATAAAAAAATTCACTCAAACACGGTTAGGTTAACACTTTAACTTATCAAAAGACTTGCCAACACATATTATCAACAACAGCAACAGAACCCTTGGTTTGCAGATCGCCAATAAAGTTTCAACCTTTGTTAAGAAAAACCTCTTCTTCTTCTTCTTTTTTCCTAGTCCGATCTTTGATTTCAAGGTAATTTTTATTGTTTTTAATTTTTGTTCATCAAAAACTTTGAATTAAAAACAGCATGAGGCTAGAGAGGGTGTTTGGCTAAGAAAAGCTTATGCGTTTACCTTTCAGTCAATATATATAGTTAAAATAAAAAGATGCATACTTTATCAATTAAGAAAGCAGTTTGAGTTGATTGGTTTGCTGTCTTTGAATAATCTTATTTATTTATATATTTATTTAGGATATACAAGGCATTAAACTTTGTGTTTACCTAAACACCCCCTATGTAAGGTTTTTATTATTTGAAGAAATTGAACATAGTTTAGAAGCAAAGTTTGGATCTTTCTTCTATTTACAAGATAGGTTAAGGGTTGTTCGTATAAGCTTATGTTTTATAAATGGGCTAAATAAGCCCTTGTTGAGAGTCTGTATGAGCTTATTAATTTTAAAATAAACTCAAAGTCTCAAGTGTTTGCACTAGCTCTTATGTTCAATTTGAAAGGAATAAAGGATTGGGATTCTCTTATGTTCAATTTGAACATGAGAGGTCATGTTGGGTTTGTTCTCAGCCGGAAAGTTAATCTTTAGTAAATTATAAGTCATACAATAGAGGTCCCACTTTTCTTTCTCAAGGAGAAAGTACCCTAACTTCTTTTGCTATAACACCTCTAGTATAAGCCCAAGTCCCCCTTTAGTCATTCAAGACGGGCTTATTGAAACCCCCTTATATAAGCTCATAAGCTTAAGTTTATTAGCTTATTTAAAGACCTTGATGAGCTTATATTAGCTAAATAAGCCCCTGATAAAAGTTAAAACAAACACCCTCTTAGTCTTACCATCTTCGGTTCAAGTTCTTTTCTTTTTTTCCTTTAATTTTTTTTATCGAAACTTTGAATTAATGTTTATTTGTCCATAAAGAGTGTGGATCGAAACTTTGAACTTTGAAACTAACGTTCTGTCAAACAAAACACCATAATCTTGTAAATGCAAAGTTTGTCTATTTTCTTTTATTAAAATTGGCAAATACTTTTAGTTGGTGTTTACTTTATTACTATGTATTAGTTAACATGGTAGCTCCTGTAGTAAAATAAAACAAGGGTAAATGCAAAGTTCGTTTCTTTTTTATTTACTAGTGGATACAAGGTAGATCCTTAAGTAAAACTTTGAGTTATTGGATATTTTTGGTAATACAGAACTGATTGGTTGACTCATACCAAGTCAATAGTAGCCCTGAGGCCGCCAAATTTGATGATATCGTCATTTAGATTCCACCCTATTAGCTAATTAGAGGCAAAGTTGTTGAGGACTAGGAGGCTTCTTCCTGTACGTATTAAAACAATGGATACAGTTCGAGTCAACATCCTCCTCTATCTCATCTGTTTGCGGGTTTTTAGACAGTGGCTCTTATTGTAATTATCTACGTTTAAAACTTTAAACTGTTTAACTAAACAGAATTGTCAATTATGTGGTTATTTGTATATTAAACATGACCATCTATTTCATTGTCTTTTGTTATTCTTGTGGCACACCTTAATTAGATGAATGAAGTGAAGAGAATGAGACTGATCCGCAGACAACAACTAGAAGATGTTCCGGAGTTAATTCAACATATTCAATCATTGTTGCCGGCAGAAGATGCGGCCCGCACGTGCGTCTTGTCCAAGTCATGGCTACACGCTTGGTCTACCAGCCCCACTCTCAGGCTTTGTCTATCTGCCAAGTCTTTTAACAAACAACAAGAAAGAATGTACATGAGGTTGATCAGACGGACTATACGAAGGTATCACCGGGACAATGTACCAATCATAACTTGTGATCTTCACTTTGCCATCCACAAGCAAAAGTCGGCTACTCGTGCTGAAAAATGGATTAAGCGCGTCTCTTCTAAAAGTTGTCTCAAGGAGCTTCGCCTCACAATCTTTGATGACATTGCATCATTTACTTTGCCAGATGAGATATTCTCAAGTGAAAACTTAACTACGTTAAGTATAAAACTCGATTATCCACTTCACATGGAGTACCCTTGCAAGAAGAACCATTCCCTTCACATTAGTAGCAACCCTTTGATTGATTGCATGAACCTGCGAGTACTAGAGTTGGTTGATGTGCATATAAGTGAAGAGGTGTTTCACAACCTTTTATCTACTTGTAAGTTACTTGAAAGCATCAACATTAGATTTACCGAGGGCTTGGAGAAAATCAAGGTAAATAACCTCCGTTATCTTCAAGAGTTAAAAATAGCTCCAAGAAGACATAATGATGTCTTTGAAGTTTATGATGTCCCAAGTCTTCGCTCGTTTCATTACAACGCATCAATGTTATTATGGGTTAGGCCTGTATTACTCAAGATGGATTCGATAAGGAGCTTGAGAGAGTTATATTTAATGGATGTGTTCTTCGATGATGCATTTTCTGACATGATCAAATCCATGTTTCCTTTCCTTGAGAGTTTGACCCTTAAAATCAAGCATTGTAAGGTGGGGATCGTGGATATCAGATGTGCTACGTTACAAAGATTGGAAATACAATCTTGGCGACAAACGCCAATCAAGGTACAAGTTAATGCTCCCAAATTACTTTTTTATATGCACAAAAGTCTTGCATTGCCTAGTCTCTTGTTTCCAACCATGGCTCCTGAGCAAATTGAGCTAAGTCTGATGTTAAATAATCCAATAGATCATTTGTTGTTTCTTGAGATGAGGGAAACACTCGATTTTTCAAGCAAGTTTAACATTGGAATACAAAGTGATTATGTTGATCTAGCGCCATTCAACATTGATGATGTGAGAACAAGGGTCCCGTTTCCGGCTACAAATGTTGAAAAACTGTCGTTTGAAACATGTTTTAACAATGGCTTGTGGGGGGATAACTCGGTGCTCTTTGATGCATTTTTTTCTATTTGCCAACCCATGTATGTAGAGGCACATCTTCAGCTGAGGCTCAAAGTTGCTAACTACTTCTTGAAGCTAATAAAAGAGGGGGCAAGGAAAAATAAAACTGGAAAGGTGTATTGGCCACACTTAAAATATTGTGAAATAAGAAATGGTGGTGAAGGAAAATGGGAAAAGCTAACAAGTGCTTCGTTAAGTTTGCTTAAGGGAACGCTTCCTCTTATCGGGTATTTCTCTGAGTTTAAACTTACTTGGGGTTCTGCATAGAAGCCGCCCATCTTTACTTGTATTGTAATATTATTTATTAAAGTTAGTTTGGTTTTTGTACTTGTCATATTAGTTAAATTAATTTAAAATTTTAAGTTAGTTTGGTTTTTGTACTTGTATTGTAATATTATTTATTAAAGTTAGTTTGGTTTTTGTACTTCTATTGTAATTGTAATACGGAGTATTATTTATTAAAGTTAGTTTGATTTTTGTACTTGTGATAATGAGTTTTAAATGTATTCAATTTGTCACTTTTTACTGAGTTGTGTATCGAACTTTTGTTTTACTATGTGATGGTCTAAACTTATTAATCATTCCTATGTTGTTTACTAACGGGGTGATTAAGGTGTTTTACATTTTTGCTTAACACGTTGGCATTCACGTTGGGATTTTTTTGTCGTTTTATATAACGTTATTATTTCCCTCTTTTCACCACAAACACACATAAAAACCTCTCACAACAAGCAGATTATGTATAATGTTCAAATTTAAAAAAAAATAGAAAAAAAAAAGAAAAAAAAAACCGATCATTGCTAATTACGCTCCAGGCACACCAAGAGTGATTGGTAAGTACGTTCGACCTTACTGTGGATGTGAACTTTCTATGACAGTGAAAACGGCGTGGACCAAGGAGAATCCCGAGAAACGATTTATTGTTTGCCCCAAATATGTAAGCCCTAATTTAATTGGCCTTTTTTTTTGAAGATTTTGACTCTCCATTTTATTTGACTTTGTATTTGACAGTCAAATGTGGCTCTTAAGACCTTGTATTTGACAGTCAAATGCATTGAATTTGATGGTGATTTTGTATGATAATTAAAGTTAACTGATTTGTAATGTATATTTGGTTGTAATTACAGGACAAGAAGTGTGGGTATTGCGAGTTTTTTGATGATGATTTACCTACTGAGTATTATAGGGAATTGCTATGTGGAAACCGGAGAGGGGGGGGGGGGGGTTGAATACATTTTTATTTAAAAACTTAATAAAACTTTTGTATCAAACACCCGATCAAGTGTGACATGATATGAAAAGTGTCAACACAAGTCTTATAAAAACTTGAGGTAATATAAAGCATCAAGTAAGGCATGTAACAACAACACAAACCTAAGACATATCTAACTATCTTATAATGGAGGAAGGCCTACTATTAATAGAAATACTTAAAATTAAGCAATACGACTTCTAAAGCTATAAGTACAACAACCAATAGTACTTATAGAAATTCCCCTCATATTTAATTCTAACATACAATTAATACTAATATTTAATAAAATAAATAAAACATTATATACATTAAACACAATTAACTAACTGGTCAATAAATACAATTAATGCACTTATTAAAACACCCCTTACATAAGAAATACAAATTATCAAGCATATTGTACAACCAACTTAAACACAATTCCTGCATTAAATGTCACTAATACAAATAATAAATCACATAATACAAATATTCAAGCCCGAACGAGCACGGGCCAAACGGGCTCGAGCCCAAACGGACACGAGCCAACGGGCTAGAGCCCGAACGGACACGAGCTAAACGAAAATTTTGATATCCGTAAATTTATTGTTAAAAAAAACATAATAAACTAAAATACATGATTCACCGAAAAATTTTATTTCAGGGTACTCGCCGCCGCAACGCGCGGGTACCCTGCTAGTTGTAAATAACATACCATGACACAAAGCATAACAAACACAATACAAGCGACAAACTACACAAGTATAAATGCTACGCAAGATATAGATATTAAGCGGTAAATGCGAAAGTGAACGTAAAGAGATAAGTAAAGAAAACGCAAACCCGGACACAGCGATTTATAGTGGTTCGGTCACGAAGCTCCTCTTCGCCCTACTCCACTCCCCGAGTACTCAACTCGAGAGTTACTTCACTAATCAACAAGCTCCATTCTCAGCGGAGAAAACCATACAACGTCGCTTACATTATTTTCCGACACTAAGCTAAATGTCGAGTACTAATCTTAGCTAGTACCAATCTACCACGATCTACCCGATCCACACACATCACACAAGCTACAAGATCTACATGATCTACACTCGATCTACCCGATCTACTCACAATCTACCCGATCCTTGCTAATCACACAATCAACACAACGTACACGATCTACCCAATCTACCCATGATCCACTTGATCAACACACATGCTCACTAGCTACAAGAGATCTCCAAGATCTCAACAAGATCACAATGATCCACACTTACAAGACTAAACACAAGATAATGACTACTTGATGTATATCAAGATACAACAAGCTTACAACAAGTAATGCAAGTGCACTACTCAATGACTCTAACACTTTGTATCTTCTTGATACTTTGTGTTTTTCTCTTGGACTAGAAGAGGAATGAAGGTGATCACTTGAATGGATGATTGGATCACTCTAAAACAATCTAAGACTCTCTAAATGATCAAGGAAAGTGATCTAAATAAAAAAGGATTAGACCAGAGAAAATGACTGGAAAAATCAGCTTGAAAGTGTAAAATGGTCAACTATTTATAGGCAAAGAGAAAAGTGGCCGTTACAGGGGGACGACACCATTAATTGTCACACGGTACCACTAAACCACTAAATTTAGTGGTACCGTGCCAGACAAGAACGCTCCAGATTTTGTCTTTAGTGGTGAAATTTTATTTGGGGAAGTTTGGAGCTGGTTTGGGTAAAATATAGCTGTTGGGGAGTATTTGAAATGATTTTCCTAAATAAAACATTTCTTTATAATTCAAAAATAACTTGTAAAATATATTTTTGAAAAAATGTTTTGTCACATTAAAAATGTGAAGTTTAGAGAAAACTATAATCCTTTGATCATTAGTCAAGTCATAGATTTGTTTATACATACCTTGAGTGATTTACGTCAGGATGGAAATCTATGACTTTGTTGAAGCATACTTGAGACGTCGAGAGGAGTTTATGTACGTATGCATCGACGATTAGTGTTTACAAGTAACTTGTGCATTTTACGTTATGCATTACAAGTTATATGTTTGTCATCATTAAAACCGAAGAAACCGTTAAGTTTAAATATCGTAATATTTGCACTAACAATCTCCCCCTTTTTGATGATGACAAATATGTAAACCGTGATACATAGTAAAATGTAGAAGTTACCCCGTTTACACTCCCTTCTCCCCCTTTTGTCGAAGCAAAAAGGTAGGTGCCTCGAACTCTCCCTTGAATTCACTCGCTACTCCCCCTTATTACACTACAATCATTTCTTCCTACTTATGCGAGCTTGCATCATCCTAGTGAAGTCTTCTATCACCACTTGTGAAGACGACTCCATGCTATGTATTCAAATACCCCCGAGCTCCCCCTAGCTCAATGCTCCCCTATGGTGATTGAATCCCCTTTATTTACCTTAGTATCTAGCGGATCCATAGATCAAATTCTTACAAAGGCTTTTCCTACATCAAGGGTTAGCTTCGTGCAACATAATATATAAAAGTATAGACGCAATCATTATAAAGCACATAGCAAGACATGCAATTGTTAAACTATGTGAGTGACACATCCTAAGAGTGTGCCAAAATGATAAAGACCAAAAGGAAAGCCCAAGAAAGTTGGGCGTCACAAAAAGGTGAATGCATATTGCAATTCAAAAACACTTAAGTGCCATAACCCGACCAACAACCTAAGGTGTAATTGTTCAATCAATCACACTAACAAGAACGAGACCCGTTCGTTGACTAACACACAAAATGACTTCTTCCAAGTTGTCATTGGGAAGGCATGTTCTAACAAACCTTTTGAACGACATAATCATCTACCTAAAATGATTGCTGTTAAGAATGGTTTGTTGATAAGAAATACTCTAAATGATTACTATTATGACAAGTCATGCCATAAAGTAGACTCGATAGAAGATAAAAAAAATGAAAGTGAGAACGATATGCACCTAGATGCGAATGGAAATGATTCCATAATATGGGAAAGTGTTGGTCTTGACCTTTGAGGAAAGGTGGGGAAGATGGTTTAGATTGATATATCGTTTGCACTAACAATGAGATGCATGATATATTTCGAAAGAGAAAGAAAATGTGCATGTGATCTTAATAGGATTGTTGGTGGATATCTCTAATAGGGTTGAGGTAACTAAGTTCTAGATTTCTAGTTTGGATGATCCTAGTTGTGTGTTAGAGATAATTTAGTGCATGAAGGGTTTCGTGTAATTGTGAGGATTGAAGGTTGTTGAACTAACTAACACTTATAAAAGTGAGGAATAGTTGTAAGGTTTGAGTGTAATGATCGATGGGTTGAAGGTTTTAGACTAACTATCACTATCAAGAGTGAAGTGTAGCTAAAAGGTTAAGTGGGATGATGAATGATGTTAATGTGAGGTTTGAAGATGAGATGCAAGATAAGCTTGCAATGGTGAGGCCTTAAATAGGCAAGAGTTGTGGGATTCGAATTAAGATTGGTGGTAGTGTCCTATGATGTAGTAGAGGAATCTTAAGGTGTATGTGATTTTGCAAAATATTGCAAGTTTGAGGTTATGGATTCAGGGATCTAAATGAAACAGTGAAAACTCGTCAAACAGGGGCACGATACCACTAAATACCGCACGGTACCATTAAATATAACGGTACCGTGGCCTATTTAACGGTACCGTGACCTGGAAGTCACAAATTTTTCTGTGCATCCTAGTTCTTGGCAGCTAAAGGGAAGTTTTCTAGGGAATAAGAACTACACTTGTGCGTTCTTAAAAGTGTTTGTTGAAAGGCTATATGAGTGTGTTTTCGCTCCCCCTTAATCTATGACCATCCGGACAAGTTGTATAAGAATAAAATGAAAAGGAAAAACAAACGTTGACGAAAACGACGAGCTTAGTAACGTCATGACAAGTGGTGGATAGCATACAATAGACTACACCTTTGAAGTCACGTAGCTCTTCTCAATCATAGTGAATATTCATAGAACATTCAAATGATGAGGCATGTGAATCATGTGGAGATATCCTAAGGGTTAAGAAGATAAAATCTTCAAGGTTGTGAGGTTAGTGATAAGGTTCTAGTTGGGTTATCAATGTTGATGAAGAAGGGTTATCTCAATTTATCCTAGCGATTCTTTGCTTGAAGTGTGAGGAAGATGAGTGGGATGCGGAAACATTAGTAGTGTAGAACGAAGGTTGAAAAGTGTAGATAAGTTGAGAAGTTAATGGATACGGAAGTAACCAAACATATGATGTGTTTAGACCTAGAATATGATTTTTGACAAACAAATTTCACATATGTTGTGATTTTTCTAGACCTTGGATTAAAAGAATTTATACCAAATAAATTCTTTTACGAATGAATCCAACGGGATTCGATGAATGTTGATCGAGAACGAGAGATGACATTTGATACGATACGCGCTATATACTATAATATATAATATAATAGACGTGATCGTTACTGAAGTAAGCACGGGTAAGTACGTTCCTCGGGTCGTTATCCCAACGAAGGCTGAAACTTGGTTCGTGAGTTCGTGATCGTGATTCGTGAAGTGAATGGGAAGGGTTTTATGGGGAACCCTAAGCTAAAATTACACTACGGAAATAAAATAATACCAACAAGAAAGCACGTAAACCTAAATCTTAATTAAAACCTAAAAACGTAATTAAAACACAAAATAAACGCGAACGCGCAAGATAAAAAGTGAATTTATAGTATTACTACTCCTACGGGGATGAAAATGATTTTTCTATGTTCTAAAAGACAAAAGAAAATTTTAGGAAAAAGAAAAATATTATTTTGGCTTTTTATTTAATTATTATTAATTAAAAACTATTTTTAAATATTAAAATATATTAAAAATGCAAATAATTAAAAAAATGAAAAATTAATTTTGAAAAATCTAAAATATTATAAAACTAATTTTAAAACTGAAAAATATTTTTTTGGATTTTTTATTAATTTATATTAATTAAAAAGGATTTAAAAGTACTTTAAAACTATTTTTAATTATTATAAATACTAAATGAACTTGGAAAATTATGAAATTTTTCAGATAATTCTTAAATATAATTAAAAACCTAGGAAAAATAAAATTACTAAATTCTAAACCCTAATAAGCACTTTTGGGCAAATAAGCAGTTTGAATAAGGCCTTATTTATAAGCAAATAAGCACTAGTATGCACCAAAAGCTCAGGTATAGTGTAATAGACCTAAACGAACCTAACTAAACTCAAAAACCTCAAATAAGCCTAGGCCGTCAGCCTGAAAATCAATGAGCCGTTTGGACAGAAACTAGCCTAAACCCCTACTTTCTAGCTTAATTTTAAGCAGTATAATAAGCTAATTACTAAAACCTAATGGGGGCAAAATGAAGACTACCTAGGATACTACTTAGAAAACCAAAAAGCCCTAATTCTAGACCTCAATTGATGACCTAAATTAGCCCTAGTTCAGTAGGTAAAAACTAGTACTATGAAAAATTATTACTGATTTTGACTTTTTAGTTACACACTAAAGTTGACCAAAATGAAATGCTACTGATCAAAGCTTACTACAAATGTAATACTAAGGTGATTTATGACTTAATTATCCTATGTGCAGACTTTTATCTAACTAGATTTACTGATATTAGGTTCACATTTACACATATAAGCTGAGAAATGCAAATGGTACTACTCTTTTGACTTTTTACTTATAACTTACTCTTATTATGTTTGCTTTGTCTTACTGATGCCTAAAGGGGTCTAATGGAGTAGAAAAAACAACAACAAAACAACAAGAACACTAAGATAAGCCCTGACCCAAACACCCCTTTATATGCCTATAACACTACAACTTAGAATTTTTGAGCAACAACCTACTGGGTTTAAGCTTTCAACATATTCAGTGAACTCTAATGAAGCTAACTGAGCACATATAACACAAGAAAAACAGTAAGAACAAGCTAATGCAGGTTACTATATATAGGCAGTAGAAATATGAAGTCTTAACTAGGGCTTATAAAGGCATACATAAGGCACAAATTAAGCAATAAGCAACTAAAACAAACTACACTTAACAGAATTAGACTAATAAAGCAGAGATTAATGCTAATATGCAGAATTATAAAGGGAAACTTACTTGAGATATGACAGAATGGAAATGGACCTGTGCACCAGAAGATGAGACAACTCACTAAGGCTATAGAGAAGCTTTAATGAGCTTGTCAGAAGGGACTGTGAGCTTTTGAGAGCTTATGTACCCTTTAGCTTATGTAATTTTTATATATATATATATATATATATATATATATATATATATATATATATATATATATATATATAGAATCTAGTTCAAATAAGATCAAGCTTAAAGTTGTAAAAATAAGATCCAACTAAAATTTGACAAGTGATACTCTCGTTAAAATAAAATTAATTTTTTTATTAATTACAACTAAAATTGTTGAAGTTCCGATGGTTTTCTTTTTAAAATTGACGAAACAAAGGTG
>LBNU01032815.1:42413-55496 GCA_014162995.1 Artemisia annua
TTTTTTTTTTTTTTTTTTTTTTTTTTTTTTTTTTTTTTTTTTTTTTTTACTTTTACTATCTCAAATTTTATGGTTTAACAAACCTAAATACTAACAAATCTAGTTAAATCCCCGGCAGCGGCGCCAAAAACTTGGTGTGTGCTCACGGTGTATACAAGTTTTAAAAATTTATAAACACGCTTATCCGATTATCTATTAACACATACAAGCAAGTATACTCGTCCGTTTTAGTGGGTAAGTCGAGATCATCCCAAGGGATTTTGGTGATTAAAGTATTATAAACTAGTTTGTATTAAAAAGGGTTGTCAATCATAATTATCAAAAATTCAAGTATTCAAGAAACAATATTAACTAAAACATATACTTGTGTGAAATGCTGCAATCAATCATTTTGAGTATTCATGTTAAGCTTGGTGTAAACTTGTTATGATGCACAACTTTTATATGAATGACTAACAATCAATGGTGTTTATCATGTTAAACCATTACTAGAATTCAATCATCTAGTTACTTCCTTTCGGCCTAAGATAACTAGAATAATAACTCCATTAACACAATGTTATTTAAAAGCAATTCATTACTTATGAATTCTTACGAATCCTTTCGGCCTTATTTCGTGATGAAATCTTCTCAAATCCATTTTAAAGAGTAAACATGATGCTTGTCACACACCATATCCCATACTAATTCATGCACTAACTTTTTGGAATAAAAACATTAAGAAAACCCTTTCGGCCAATATTCCTAAAGATGTTTTTATCAACAAATTAAGCAAGATTAGATATTATCCCAACAAACTCATAAATTAAGAAGAGTTTTCATGCATCACCTTTTTAAAGAAAAGAATACTCCATGACTAATTACATCATTCACACAAGTATATACCAAATTACTCCATATCAATTATATTAAAACACAAGTAGTAAACAAAACATTCATTAAACTCAAAGTAACAATAATTCATTGTGAATAAACAAGATATACCTAGCTTGAGAATTACAAGAACTAGAATTGTGGAACTATAGTAACCACGCTCCTCCAAACGACTACTAAGACAAAATAAACCGCAACACCACACTCGAACCAAACTCTTGAGACTTTAACTCAGAGTTTCCTGGACCTTTTCAATAGTAAAGTAACCTTTTGGGAAAGTAGTAAGTACTTAGTTCAAGCCTTACTTAGATTATGTATATTGTATGTTGTATCTAGCCTTAGATATGATTATATAGCCACCAAGTCACTTGTTTCCCAAGCAAAAACGTCCTCCAGGAGTTATGAATAAGAAATGATCAGCCACTAATGATTATGAGGAGTAAAACCTTCAATAATGCCAAATTGTAACTGCAGTCTCATTCCAACCGATCGGTATTGAATCCAACCGATCGGTTGGATCTTATGGCAACATCCAACCGTTCCGGTTGCGGGCTCCAACCGAACGGTTGGATTGAACCTGTAACCAACTTTTTGACTTTTCTTTACTTTTCTTTGTCGCATGTTTTCTCCTTCATCTTGGTGCTGATTCCTTCTATAGAACTTGATATTATCTTGTCATATGAACGTAGAAATCTTGAATCTATCAAATCCTTGGGTCCTTGTGTGATTCTTCACTTGATTCCTTCTCGAAAATATCCAATTATACACGTTCACTTCGTTTCTTCATCTTTTTCATCACTTTTTCCTGTTTTTGGCTACATTTGCTTTTTCCACGATTAAGTAACAAAAACATACAAATATGGCCAATTATGATGCATAAAACGTACCTAAAAACATGTATAATTTACGTGTTATCAGTCATCCAAAGGTTGATGTTAGCTTTGAGCATTTGGATGAGCGTTTTAACATATGTTGTTAAAAGGCTTTGAATAAGATGTTTCGAATATGACTTTTGACAATTGCGATCGCAAGTTAAACTTACTTGAATATTTTGGATGAAATATTTAAGTTGTCAAACCTACTACGAGTTCTACAGGGTTTGTATCTAACCTTCACATGAAAAAAGGGTGTATTACTTGGAAGAAGGCGAAGTGGTGACCAGGGAATTAGGAAAACTTCGCGACGACTTTAACTTATAGGTTTTGACACTAGTGTATGACTCTATGACTCCTAAGGGTTCATAGTGATAGGCATACCTAACTCCTAATGTGTTAAAACAACGTAGTGTGGGTGCATAGGCAAACTATCTAAAATGCACATAAGGGATAAATGCAAATGTCTTGCAAAGCATGATAATTATTTAGCATATAAGATCATGAAGACATTTAATCATATCTCAGGTGAACATGTTATCATTTTGAAACACATATGTGGGATGCAAGCAATCTAGGTTTGCTAAGGAAAATCCTAATTACCACTTGTTTAGAATGGAATCCTAACGGGAGATAAAGTTCACCGATGTAAACTGTCTCTAGTCAAATGTAGGAATGAATAATTTTCAAGTTATAGAATGAGTATGAGGCTATCACTAGTGGTGCTCAATTCAGGCTAAACACGACCATTTTTACGGGTTATACCACGAACCCAACTTCTCTCCTAGAAGCAATTCAACCGTTAGGTCAAATTGAATTTCTAGTGCGATAGGTTCGCCAGTAGTCATTCTCATGTTAGAAAAATTCAAATTCCTATGTTTGCCTATCGAAGTGTAGCAAAGATGACATTAACTTATTTTGCTACTACATGGCCTAGTATGACTCAACTAGACATATTTCATAAGCATGTTCATGAAGATGACACGTCTTACACAATATCCTAACAAAGGCAAACACAATGTTTTAATGTCGTGTTTGAGATTTAGATATTATTTGGTTTAGATGGTGCATTTTATGATCTCTTGGATGACACCTTCTTTTGTGATACAATGTAGAATTTACTACATCGAAAGTGTTTCAAGAATGCTCCTTAGCATATCATGAGAAAAGAATCTAGTAAAGGTTATTTACCTCAATAGATCTTGTGAGTATTATATTTGAAATGAGACATATTGTATATTTCAACAAATATGCTTTTCTAAAAGAAAACTTATCACTCTTACGAATGCTTAGTGAAACAAGTAATTTAGTGTATGACCAATTTTACTTGTTTATGCAATGACACATGTTGTGTTGGGTTATTATTTAATTCTAATGTATTCTCTTGTAACATAACCATTCATGTTACAAAGAAAATAAAATGCATAGGATATGAGTTATCTTTTGTCAATCTTTTGATAAGAGAAATACATATGATATTCTTAAAGATTGATGACTTAGATTATAGTTAATAGCATATTATGTGTGACACTTTTACTAGACATGTGATTTTGAGTGTTGAGGCGTTCATGAGCAAAGTTTACATATGTTGTTTGTTTGCTCGTGTTTGGTTTTTCAGAAATGACACATTTACTAATTGTATTGCAAAGTAAATTACTTGAGTATTTCGGATGAAACATCCAAGTTGTCAATCCTACTTAGTTGTGTATTTTATACATCTTTTAAACATATTAGTTAATGTTTGAAACACAACCATTGGACAAGAAGACTCAATATGGCATCTTTAACACAGGTGTGAGTTATGATCCGATGCATATTATTTTCATCTTGAGAGGACGTCATTATTTTCATAACAATCGAGTGTGATTGACTATGTAGATTCAAGATAATATATTTCATCATATTTTGATGTTATCTTGAAGCTAGACAAACAATGACTCGAATTTCATGTCCATACTCGAAAACTTGTCAATTAGATTTGATAATGATATCAATCATAATTTGAATAATGAATTAGTAATATGTACTCGAAATCTTTCTTGACCCTCACGATCACTCCTTTTAAAAAGAAAATAAAAATTTAGGAAATGTGTTCCATTTATTCTAATACTAGTAGTATGTATGAGGTTAATGACATATTAAGTTACTACTTCGATATTGTTATTTATTTTTATTTGCGAAAAAACTATTTATATTATTAAGAATAATATTCTTAGTTTCTCAACACTTCATTTATATAAAAATAATTATCTTAACCATTTTTATACAGCATATGTAAAATACTAAAGGTTTTAAACTTAAACCTTTGGGAAAATAATTGTGTAAGACAATATCTTTCGACGCACATGATCAACCAACTTAGTTTCCATTCCTAAGAAGGTTACTAAAGCATCCTAACACTTGCAAGATGTCGAAAACACATATGCAAGAAAAGTGGTCTATGCCTATATGCAATGCAAAACCAATTAGGCAACTTAGTGCAAGAATTCTAGTCTAACTATAAGCACTCAAAATTATTTACTAAGGATACTAAGATACAAAGAAAAACAAATAATCATTTAGCATAACACACAAAAATACTTATCGTCATTTTGTGTATTAAGTATAACAATGTATACTAAGCTTGATTTTATTTTTAAAAATGAATTATTTTTCGCCCCATTTAAAAATTTGATCAAGTTCAACCCTTTGAAAATATAAATATATCAACGTGTGATGTTCTCTTTGTAATTTGACCAAAAATTTGTGCAATCGACTTGACCGGAAAAGACTCTCTATTACGAATCAAAGACTCGTAAATTTTACTTTACAATCATTTTGTAAAAGTATTTTTAAATGAAAGTAGACTTAATTACGTTTAAAACGATAGGTGGCACGACTCCTACGGACTTATGGTTGATTTTATACGAATTTTTGAAAATTACCCATTTCTAAAAATCAGACGAAGGCACCGTTAAATTTAGCGGTACCGTCCATATTTAATGATACTATATGTTATATTTAACGATGCCGTGACCTGTTATTATAGTTTTGACAGAAACCAATTTTCTCATCACAAACAAGTATTTGATGTAACGAAAAGATGTACAACTTAATAAACTAGATACCGGGTTTAAGAAAACCTTCAAGCTAGTATGACAAAGTATACTTAACAACAAAACTTGTAAGTATTAAGCAAATAGATACTTTTCATATCATATCCCCTTCATGGGTAATTTGATACAAATTATGTGAGGTAAGCTCTAAAATCATAACTAGAAACAAAACACTAAAATCAACATTGCATAAACTAGAAAAGGAAATTTTAGAGCTAAAAGATCAATTAAAAAGACTTGACAAAAGAAAGGCATGTGATGTTGGATGCGAGTCATGTCACAACCTTAGAATAGAAAATGAGCAACTTTGGCGCATTAAGAATAATTAAATTTGAAAAGGAAGCTAAAATGTCTGACAATACGGATCTAAGTGTTAATGAAGCTTCAACTAGTAAAACAAAACAAGTAACGATTCAGTAGACCTAGAAGTTCTGTCGAAACAGTGGACGACACCACTAAAGGTACAGACGACACCACTAAAATTAGTGGTACCGTGTGGTGCAAAGGACAGAACCGAGTCAAGTCTGAAAAATGTTTTAAGTCCTAAACCAAATTACAAAGTAGTTAACCAAGTTGAAGCACCTTTAGTTAATAAAAAGGAAGTTAAAAGTATTTACAAACCTTTGTCAACACCCGGACTTGGTTTTATAAAAACCAACACTAGATCAAAGACTCCTCCACCTAGAAAAACAAATGCTCCTAAACCTCGGTCAAGAACTCCTCAACCGAGAAGAAATCTTGGAAGGCAAAGTTACTCAAGTAGTCCAACCACTTGGAATAACTTTCAACAATGAAGTTACTTGCCATGGGAAATTTGTCCTCCATTCCAACATCCTAGTCAAATGCAACTAATGCATAGGATGTTTAACACTAAAAATTTTAGACCCATGAGATATTGGGGACCAAATATTTGAATCTTTGTCTTATTCAATAGATATGCTTGGGAATCGACTTGGAGCCAGATGAATGGGTTAAAGATAGTGGATGTACAAACCACATGACTGGTAACCGAAGTTTATTCTCATCATACAAGGCATACAATGGAGGTAAAGTTTTTAGGAATACGTTTTTCTTATAGAAGATTCGGTCACCCCGAGTATTGTTTAGCATCATGTAGCTCGTAGTATTTATCATATTAGTAAGTACGTAGTTTAGTATTAGTTAGTATTTGTGGAGTCGGGTCGGGTCTTTACCCACTGTCAGCTCGATCCACAGCCTAGTAGAGGCGTTTTATTTCTTGTAACTATATATACCCCTCACCTTGCAAGGGTGAGGGTTGGACCTTCAAGCTAATACACATATAGTTCTTTCACTTTCTCTCTCTAGAAAAAGGCTCCCATCTCTTTCTCTCTCTAACTAAACAAACGAACCAAACCATAAGGATTATGATGTTTGTGACTTAATGTTTATCTTACAATTGGTATGTAGAGCCTAGATTTCATCTTAGGGCCTTGGATATTCGGATTTGGTGTGGTTTTTGTGGTATTTGGTTAGTTAGTTTAGTTTCTTTTGAAAACATCTTGGTTTAATCTCGTTAGTGTTACATGGTGTCTTATGGATGTACTTTTGTGACTAGAGGTGTTATATCTTCTTAGTTTTTCAGTTGGTAAAGCTATATCATTCATTAGTGTAAGATTGGAGTGTGTTTAAGTCATTTTTCTTAGTGGCGGTTAGCTCCTCGGTGAAGTTTCTTGGCAGCGGTTAGCTCCCCTGAAGTAGCGGTTTGGTTTAGCGGTTAGTGCTTGTTTACTATTTTTGGACTAAAGGACAAACCGCTAGAAAGTGACTGTTCTGGCGGTTAGCGACTAGCGTTTAGTCCGTTTTGGCGGTTAGTGATTCCAGCGTTTACCTATCCAGCGGTTACTAATCCAGCGGTTACTTGTTTAGCGTTTACCTATCCAGCGGTTACCTGCATAGCGTTTACCAATTCAGCGGTTAATTAACTTCAACGGTTACTTCAGTTTAGCGTTTACCTCATTATAGCGGTTAATTGCTCAGTGGTTACTTCACTTCAACGGTTACCTCATTTTAGCATTTACCTCAACTAGTCAGCGGTTACCTTTTTAGCGTTTAGCTAAATTCAGCGGTTATCTTGTCTCAACGGTTACCTATAATTTCAGCGTTTTGCTCTTGATTTGTGGTGGTGTTTAGCGATTGACTCAGCTTGAGATTTTTTTTGATTTGTTAACTACTTGTGTTTTGTGAATCGTTGTAACTTAAGTCGTCTCGATTAATCTGAGTGTGATTTGACGTTGTGAGTTAATTCTTACGGCTTGACTTATCACAATCGGAAATATTGTTACTTGACTTGTCGCGACTTGACACTTAGCACAAATTGTGACTTATCGAAGTTCTCATTCTAAGTCCATTTTGCATACTACGTCTTTCGGTTTCCTCTGTTGACTTTAGTAAAATCCCGGGAAAGAATCGATTTCTCGGTTTAAGTCTCAAGAGTTGTAAAATCCCGTTTGAGACTACACCATGACAACTATGGCTTCAATTGATGACATCCAAGCTGCTTGGTCCGATACCCGACCTCCTATGCTCGACAGGACTGACTATGAGTCATGGTCCCAAAGAATACGTCTGTATTGTCAGGGCAAGGAAAATGGTGAGAACATCCTGAGATCGATTGACGAAGGACCATTTCAAATGGGTACCACAAGAGATGTTATCTCTACCAGTGAAGATGGAACAGTCACCTTTGGAATTGACAGACCTCGTACATACAATGATCTTAACGAAGCTGAAAAGAAACGCTATGATGCAGATATTCGAGCTTCCAACATTGTGATACAGGGATTACCCAAGGACATCTACAAACTCATTAACTTCAACACAGAGGCCAAAGCTGTTTGGGACAATGTCAAAATGCTGCTAGCTGGTTCGGAACTTACCAAAGAAGATCGCAAGTCTCAGTTGTATGATGAATTCGAGCACTTCAAGATGAACCACGGTGAAAACATCACAGATTACTATGTCAGATTCCACAAGCTTGTGAATGACATGAGAATGATCAGAATGACAATGCCTAACATCCAACTCAACTCAAAGTTTGTTAACAACATGTCACCAGAATGGGATCGGTTTGTCACAGCTGTGAAGCTAAACAAAGGACTCAGAAACGCCAACTATGAACAGCTCTATGCTTACTTGAAACAACATGAGAAGCATGCGATGTATGATCGTCAGTTGAGAGAAAAATTCAATCCTTCAACCACAAATGATCCTCTTGCTCTCATCTCCAGTGTTCAGGGGCTCAACCAATCTCCACTTGACTCAATCAGTCACCCTCCTACACAAGCAACACAGAATCAGTCTGCCCTTGGCCAATCATCCGTGCAATCACCAAATGTCCAGAATACTCAACCAGACTCAGGGAACTCTCACATTGACAAGAGGATTGATAATCTCTCCAACCAAGTCTCACTGCTGGTTCAACATTTCAGAACTACACTTCCTCAAACCAACAACCAACTCAGAACGTCATCTAACCCACGTAATCTTGCTGTTGTGGAATATGGGCGTGTTGTGGTTCAAGGAAGGCAAAATGTCAACCAAAGGAATGGAGTCCGGGGTTATGCTCAGAATAGGATGGGGAATGCCAATCAATAACAGGGAAGACAACCCAAATGTTACAACTGTGGTGGGTTAGGTCACATTGCAAGGAACTGCACTCAACCAAAACGTCCTCAGAACTCTGATTACTTCAAGGATAAGATGTTACTGATGCAAGCACAAGAGAATGGAGTACTGTTGGATGAGGAACAACTGCTGTTTCTTGCGGGAGATGAAGTGAACACATTTGATGCCGATGTGGATGATCAACCAGTTCAGGATTTAGCTCTCAACGATCCGAACATCTTCCAGGCCGAAGATTGTGATGCTTTTGATTCTGATGTTGATGATGAACCCACTACACAAACCATCTTCATGGCAAATCTATCATCTGCAATCATATCACCGCAACAATCTGGTTCCCCCAACTCATCCATCATATCGGAGGTACTAAAGTTGTATGACACATACGAAAAGTGTGATGAACCTAAGATTCTTAATGAAATACATCAAACTAATGTTGTCACGCTAGATGATGTTGAATTGGAAAGCAGTAATGTTATCCCAATAGAACATCATGTAGATCACAACAAAGAATCTGATGTATCTTGTCAAGCATCTTCTGTTGTTTATGATGATAATATGATGCATGAACAAAGGATTCATAACAAAGTAAAACAAACAGACGTTGTGGAATCAAATACTGCTGATATGGGAAATAGCAATGTTATCCCATATGAACAATATGTAAGTCACAATGTCGAGTCTGTTGTACCAAGTGATGAATCCTCTGTTGATAATAATGTGTGTGACCTGGATGAATATACTGCTGTTATGCCTGATGATACCTTGATTACTAGGATTAATATTCTCAAAGAACAGGTGAATGTTTATCAACAACGTGCTAAATTTGAGTTAACCGAACGTGAGCAGAAATTGGATTGGCAAATGTGTACATTATATAACCGAAAGAAACTTAAAGGAAGAAGCTTTAAGAATGGAGATAAAATCTTTACAAAATCAAATTGATCAAACTGTTAAACAAAAACAGGAGATTCAGGAAAGTGTGAACATACTAAAACTTGATTTTCAAAGTAAAGAAACTAAACTCTTAAATGATTTTTCCAATCTTAAAGCGTTAAAGAACAAGCTTGAAAAGAAGTTGTACACACAAGGCCAAACCATTCAAACTGCTCAAATGATGCATAAGCACATTAAGTTGCGAGATGAACATAGCAATAAGGATGTAGGAGTGCCTAAAACTAATTTTCTTAGGAGCATTAGTGTCTCTCAACCTGCCTTATATGATGCTAATGTGATGCTTATGCCCAATCATACCCCCTGATGTGCCTAATACTGAGGAGATTGATGAGCAAGAATCAGTCAATAAAGAAAGATTAGAAAATAAAATGAAGGATCCCAAGTGCATTAAAAAACGTGTCAACATCAAACCCCATAATTACTATGAACAGAATCGATTGACCGTTTTTGTGCCTCAAACTAAGTTAACACCAGAACAGATATTTTGGCCTTTAGACATTGAGAAAATGAAAGCTGAAAAACTCAAGGCCATAACTCCTCAAAAGTTTGCTACCCCAACGGTATATTCTCCCAATACACCAATGCACCTAGTTCAGTTAGCTCTTCCCACACAATGCAAAAATCTTATTAGCATCTATGTTCTTTGTCAAATGTTCGCTGATTTTGATAAAACATGTAAAAAGAGAATTACACCGACGGGAATTACTAAGGGTGAAAGGGGTTTTGAATTAACAAATGAGTGCTACCTAACTGAAGTCATTCCATTTTTTAAACTAATCAAAGAACACTTTGAGGGCATGCAAATGTCTCTTGAATCTGAGATAAAAGAAATGAAAGTTGTGTTTAAAAATTTGGAACACGAGGGAAAACAAACTGCTATAGACCTTCAAGATAGTGAAATTGCGAGGAAGAATGTTCTTATCATGAATGATACGTTGATTGCTAGATGCATTGCTCAAGATGTATTCTATACCGCTACTGATTCTTCATTAACTGCTTGCGAATTTCATGAAATGTCTGTTGCATTAAATGTTTTCCAGAATCGTGTTCTTGAGCTTGAGGGGGAGAATTTAAAATTGCAAGAAAAAATTCAAAACGATGATCATGATAACATGGTCAGGCACTTTTCAAAACTAGAAGTTGATAATCTTAATTTGCAATTAAAATATCAACACTTGGAAGAAAGGATTAAAATTACAAATGCCCAGACATCCTCGGATGCTCTTGAATTTGATGCATATTTTGAATTAGCCAAACGGGATGAAAAAATTCAAGCTCACACTAACACGATTCGAAAAGTGAGGGCTTAAATTGCCCAATTGAAGTCTAATAAGGGTGATGTGATTGAATCCCAGAAACCTCCGTCTATATTTTCTCAGGATTTTCAACTTCAAAACATCATCAACCATCTCAAATACGAAAATGATTATTTTCAAGCTGAAAACTCAAAGGTCAAACAACATTACAAAGAGTTATATGATTCGATTAAGATAACACGTGACAAAACCAATGAAAAAATAACTTCTTTGTTAAAGGAAATTGAGAATCTAAAGACTCAGGTGAAAGGGAAAATGCCTGTCACTGCATGTGATAATGTTCTCTCCAAGGTCTGTAAATGTAAAGGTTATGCATGTGATGCCGTAAACATTCCGCTTCCTCTTAGGAATAATGATGCGCGTGGATTGCAACACGCACTACGTTTTACCTCTCGAGGGATCTCGAGAAGCTTGCAATCCCCACCAAGCAGTGTACCTGACCGATGTAGTATAGTGAAGTGGCAAGTACCGGGGGATTGATCGTTCTCTCACAGGGAATAGTGTTCGTTAGGCTAAAAACTATTCTAATCTAGGTCTAAGGGTGGAGGAAGATTCTTTTTGAATTTTTATATTTTATGAAAGCAGTAAATCTCTGGTTTTGGAGGATAGGGCGGAATTAGTTGCTAGTCAACTAACCCAAATTATCTACTTCTAAGCTACTTATATTTTTGTATTTTTTTAGTTTTAGAGAAAATCAGTGGTGGAGAATAGTGTTTACTTAGATTTCATTACTCCCTAACTATCTTTTACCATGTAATTAGTATGTTGAGTTTGCGTGGATGACGGGTGTATTCCTAACAAGTCGTAGGGAGTGCGTTCAATTCCCTAACTCTATAAGTTCCTACCTCACTCTATGACGATACGTCAAGCATCCTATCATGAGCTCACCGATAGCAACCTATGCATGAAATACTACCTTAAAATCGATAACGCACATACGATTCACGTTTCTAAAGACGTTCAAGCTTGTTACCGTATAGGAGATTAGCCAGTTTTCTCTAGTCTAACGTAGATGAAACATTCATCCAAATACAATCACAACATACACATCACATGATAATCAATAGTTAGGTTTCATTAGATCTAAGCAAACACAAAGTAAATTAGCCTAGCATGTTAAAAGAAAGACAAGTACAAGCATAAATCACACAACACATAGACATATTGTATGAATAAAGACTTATCTTGGATTAAACATGCAAGTTAGAGGGGTTAGGATACCCTCTAAGGTCACTAATACACGAACTAGGGTTTAACCCTAAAGTTCTTCACACCAAAATTCGACTCTAGTTCTCCAAGTTATATATAAAGTAAAGAAAAATCGTTCTATATATATAGAAAATGCGGGCTGACGGCGTCAACCCAATAGGTGACGTCGTCAGCTCGGCGATTAGGGTTTTCAGACGGCCTTCCTTGACGTGGTCATAATTGCTAGTTCCAGATCTGACGGCCTTGGTTGACGGCGTCACCAATTTGCACTACGAACTCTCTGTCCCGTCACGAGTATTTTTCCAATTCTGGACTTCACTTGTTCCTGACGGCGTCACCTTGTAAAGTGTGATGGCGTCACCTTCTGTAATCTTCAAGGTCTTTTGAGTTTTTGTTGTTTTCCGCACTTTTTCACTCCGAAAACACCCGAAAATGCTTCTTTTGTGATTTTCCCTTCAAAAGTACCTAAAATGAGAAAAGAAACGACTTTGGGTGAAATCCAAACCAAAAACATACGAATTAGGACTCAAACCGACCCCTAAAAATGTAACATTTTTCGTCTCATCAAATACCCTTACACTTGAGATTTGCTTGTCCTCAAGCAAATGCGCTTTTATTCCCAATTGAAAAACAAGTTAGAGGTCATTTAATGCGAACTTAAAAGTAATTACAAGAGTTAGTCGTTCCACTTTACTCAAAATAAGCATGGAGAAAATATACTAGCACCTCTCATGTAGTGTTTGGATACTCACATCTCTCGGTTGATAATATTTAGATATAATATAAAGGAAATGGACAATATCACTCACTACCTGTCATAATAAATAGATTACCATAGGCTTAAGAGAGGATCGAAAACCTTCTCCACTAAGGCGTAAGCACCTAGGATAACTATCAAAGAGGGCTTTACAAAGGGGTTATAACGGGAGGTTTAGGGATATGGAAAACACGGTTTGGTTGGATAAGGGATAGTTTACTGGTGGCTAGTCAATCATCTTATTTAGTTACATATACAAGTGGCGTTGCCAAGCCAAGACTAGACTCAATCTTAAACTATCAAAAACAAAACAAAACATAACTAAGAAATAAAAGATAGGTGTGGATGGTAGTCCGTATGTT
>LBNU01032815.1:69319-120636 GCA_014162995.1 Artemisia annua
AGGAGTACGCTCAAGAAGTTCTTGGTTATATTCATAATTCTTCGGGTGGTGATTCCACTCCGTCTTCTCAACCTATCATTTCCGACTCTTCCCCTTCTCTCACTCCGTTTGAGGGTAGCGATTTCCTTTTGGAAGAGGTCGAGGCTTTTCTCAAAAGTGATTCAGTTCCAGATGGAATTGATAACAATGAGATTGATCTGGAGGGAGATCTTCTTCTTCTTGAGAAATTGTTGAATCAGGACAATTCTCCTCCCCTCCCTTCCGTAGAACTTCATAACGAGGAAATCAAATCTGTTGAGAAAACGGATGAATTTCCCGAGGTCGAACTCAAGGAGTTACCTCCTCATCTCGAGTACGCATTTTTGGAGGGTGATGATAAATTACCCGTCATAATTGCTAAAGACTTGAGTAAGGAGGAAAAGACTGCCTTCATAAAGGTCTTGAAGTCACACAAGCAAGCAATTGCTTGGAAACTCTCCGACATCAAGGGTATTAACCCTGAATTTTGTACTCACAAAATTTTAATGGAGGATGACTTCAAGCCGGCAGTCCAACATCAAAGACGGGTAAATCCTAAAATTCATGAGGTTATCAAACAAGAGGATCTAAAACTTCTTGATGTCGGATTGATTTATCCCATCTCAGATAGTCCTTGGGTTAGTCCCATTCATTGTGTTCCGAAAAAGGGTGACATTACTGTCGTCACTAACGAAGAAAACGAGTTGATTCCAACTCGATTGGTTACGGGATGGCGAGTTTGCATTGACTATCGCAAGCTAAATGAAGCCACCCGTAAAGACCATTTTCCTCTACCCTTCATGGACCAAATGCTTGAGAGATTGGCCGGGAATGAATACTATTGTTTCCTCGACGGTTTCTCGGGTTATTTTCAGATCCCTATTGATCCTCAGGATCAAGAGAAGACTACCTTTACGTGCCCTTATGGAACCTTTGCTTATAAACGTATGCCTTTTGGCTTATGTAATGCTCCTGGCACGTTTCAAAGGTGCATGATGGCCATATTTTCCGATATGATCGGGAAAACAATGGAGGTCTTCATGGATGACTTCTCGGTCATTGGGGATTCTTTTCAGACATGTCTCTCCCATTTGGACACTATGTTAAAATGGTGTGAAGACACCAATCTTTGTCTAAATTGGGAGAAGAGCCATTTTATGGTCAAAGAGGGCATTATCCTCGGCCATAAGATTTCCAAAAACGGGATTGAGGTTGACAAAGCCAAAGTTGATGTCATTGCTAAATTACCTCATCCCACCTCCGTCAAAGGTATTAGGAGTTTTTTGGGTCATGCCAGATTCTATCGTAGATTCATACAAGATTTCTCCAAAATCGCCCGGCCTTTGACCCATCTCCTTGAGAAGGATGCTCCTTTTATCTTCTCTCCAGAGTGCATCGAAGCTTTTGAAACATTAAAGAAAAAGCTTACCGAGGCACCGATTCTTGTTGCTTCCGATTGTGACTTGCCTTTTGAGCTCATGTGCGATGCAAGTGATTTTGCTATCGGAGCAGTCCTGGGGCAACGCAAAACCAAACATTTTCAGCCTATACACTATGCAAGCAAAACAATGACCAAGGCTCAAACACATTACACCACTACCGAAAAAGAGCTATTAGCCGTGGTGTATGCCTTTGAAAAGTTTCGGCCGTATTTGATCTTGACCAAATGCGTAGTGTATACGGACCACTCGGCTCTAAAATACCTCTTTGCAAAACAAGATGCAAAGCCGAGATTGCTTCGTTGGGTTCTCCTCCTACAAGAATTTGATATCATTGTACGTGATAAAAAAGGAGCTGAGAACCTAGCTGCTGATCATCTGTCCCGATTAGAGAACTCACACCAAGATGTTTTCAAAAAAAAGGAAATAAATGAAACATTTCCTCTCGAGACACTAAATGCGGTTGCTTTTCGCGGAGATTCTTCTACCCCATGGTTTGCCGATTTTGCAAATTACCATGCGGGTAACTTTGTGGTGAAAGGGATGTCGTCCCAACAGAAGAATAAGTTCTTCAAGGATGTTAAACATTATTTCTGGGACGACCCCTATTTATTCAAAATCTGTGCCGATCAAGTCATCCGGCGGTGTGTTTATGGTCAGGAAGCCACTGAAATTCTCAAGGCTTGCCATGCCGGTCCCACGGGGGGCCACCATAATCCAAACTACACCGCCAAAAAGGTGTTTGATTCCGGTTTCTACTGGCCCACGATTTATAAGGATGCCCAGGAATTAGTCAAATCCTGTGACGCTTGTCAACGTCACGGGAATATTTCACAAAAGAATGAAATGCCACAAAATGCAATTCAAGTTTGTGAAATCTTTGACGTATGGGGCATCGATTTTATGGGGCCATTTCCGTCATCTCATGGAAACAAGTATATACTCGTGGCTGTTGACTATTTGTCAAAATGGGTTGAAGCGAAAGCTGTACCCACAAATGATGCCCGAGTTGTTGTGAAATTTTTAAAAGCTCTTTTTGCTCGATTTGGAACTCTACGTGCTATAATAAGCGATCGTGGTACGCATTTTTGCAATGAAAAATTTGATAAAGTCATGCAAAAGTATGGTGTAACTCACCGTCTTTCAACTGCATACCACCCTCACACAAGTGGACAAGTTGAAGTTTCCAATCGAGGCATTAAAAGAATCTTGGAAAGAACGGTTGGCGAAAATCGTGCATCGTGGTCGGAAAAATTAGATGATGCACTCTGGGCTTTCCGCACATCTTACAAAACACCCATCGGGTGTACGCCTTACAAGCTTGTGTACGGGAAAGCATGCCATCTTCCGATCGAGCTTGAGCACAAAGCCTATTGGGCCCTGAAGCATGCCAATTTCGACCTCCAAACTGCGGGTGATCATCGAAAAGTTCAAATGAATGAATTGAATGAACTTCGTGATCAGGCCTATGAAAACTCTTTAATCTACAAGGAAAAAACAAAGAAGCTCCATGACTCAAAGATCAAGAACCGCGTTTTCAACGTTGGTGATCGAGTCCTTCTTTTTAACTCAAGATTAAAGATCTTCTCGGGTAAATTGAAGACCCGTTGGACTGGCCCATTCACTATTGCAAAGGTTTATCCTTATGGCACCGTCGAATTATCTCAAAATGACGGACCATATTTCAAAGTGAATGGGCATCGTTTGAAGCATTACTTTGGAGAGGACATACCATCCATGGTTGTCCCGGATCTCCAAACTTTCCCCAAGGACAATTGAATTCGGGGATCGAGTCAAGCTAGTGATTCGGTGAACAAAAACAATAGCACAACATATGGGTTTTCACCCATATTTCTGACTTCTTTCTCCTTTCTACCACCTAAGTGTGGGGGAGTGGCCGTCCCCCACTGCTGTTTACAATGTATATATGTATAGTTCAAAAAATGTGTTTGTATGTACAATATAAATAAAGTGAAAAATATTTCCACAGTTAGCTTAGAANAGCGAATTTTATCACATTTTACTATCTAGTACCCCCGTTTTTGGCCAAAATTTTCAAAAAAAAAAAAAAAAAATCACTTTATTTCAAAATTTTTTGTGGTTATCAGTCCGCCTTGTCTAACCGACAAAAGGATTGGCTAATCCAGGAGCAAACGGCTCTTGGTAAAGATACATCAAATCCGTTTATGGCTTGCAATTTGCCAAAAATTGTATGGTATTCGACTCACCATATCTTTAATTAGTGAAGAGTTGGCTAGCCCGCAAGATTATGGCTTGTGGTAAAGGCAGTTGGAAAACCATAATTGGTAATCAGCTCACCAAAGATAATTTATCTAAGAGTTGGCTAGTCCAGAAGCAAATGGCTTCTGGTAAAGACATATCAAACCCGTTGAAAGCTGGTGATTTGCTCAAAATCACATGGTTATCGGTGTACCATGGTTCTTACTTGAACTGAAATATTTGGCTGCTCCAGAAGTGATGGCTTTTGGTAAAGAGACTTAAAATCCATCAAGTTTTCATAAAAGATTGCTAGGGACTAGCAATAGTTTAGTGTGGGGGATTGATGAATGCTCAAACACTCATCATTTTTTGTCAAATCTGAACTGCAAAACATCTGAAAACACTCAAAAATGCATCAAAATGCATAAAATATCCAAGGATCGTGTTTTATATGTTTCAAATACAAAATGTTTAAAAATAGATGAAAAACAAACAAAGTTTGCATAATTGGCAGTTTCAGTCTCCCAACTTTCAAAAATTGGCAAAACTAGTCCCTGGAATCCAAAATTGTGGAGTTTTATCCTTCAAGGTCCCTGAAATATTTTAAGTTGTCCTTGAATGAATTTTTGGGTGAATGGCAGAAAAGGTCCCTGAACTTTTGGAAAATTACAAAAATGGTCCTTGGGTATTTAAAATAGAAAAATTTCAAAAATGGTCCTTGGGTTTATTAAGTTTGGCATGTTTGGTCCTTGTGATATCTTTGGAGAAGTTACATTTTCAGTCCCTCAACCTTGGGCAAATTACAACAATGGTCCTNTGGATTATGCTCTTGTGCTTATTACACCAAACTGCTTACTTCAAAACTCACTTTGTACCCAAGTCTAGCCAACAGTGAGTTTAACAAGCTCCTTTTAAGCCTGATTCTTGGGCTTGTGAATATGGCAATTGGATTTCTAGGAAGCTAGTAGTACTAGTTGTCCAAATCCAGACTTAGCTTGTTCATTAGAGCTTGTTGTACAAGCTTAAATTGGCCTGCTTTGCCTCCTTTCAAGCCTGTTTGGACTGCAACTCTTGGAATTGCTTATTCCCATCTCCTAGATTTTCCAGTGTGTTTTTCCAGTTGTTTAAGCTTATTTTGGGTGCACATCATTAGGTTGTAACTTGTTTTACCTCTGTTACTCATTGTATAAGCTTATTAATAGCTTTTGCTTCATCAAAAAGCTCACTGAGCTCACTGTCATAAACATAAGCTTGCAATAAGCTCATCCTTGAGTTCCAAAATACTTTTTTTCACAAAAGTAACTTGTTTTTAGTGTCTAATCAAGTTTCAAAAAGAAAATCAAGAAAATCATCAATTTAATTTTAGTGATAGCTTCTATTTAATAGGATTTATCTTTTTAATTTATTTTCTATTTTTTTATTAAATACTTAGTAGTTTTCATATTTTTCCTAGGTTCCTGGCATCACATAGTATTTGTACAAATAATTTCATAATTTTATCTTTTTATTTAGTATTTATAATAATTAATCTTAGTTTATTTAGTCTTAATTAAAAAATCAAAAAATAAAATCATTTAGTGTTTAATTTTAATCTCTAGCATCTTTTTATATTTTTTCTAGCTTTTATTAATTAAATAACATTTTTAGAAAATAGTTTCTTAATTGTTACTGTTCATTTTCTATTATTCTTAATTAAATTAGATTAATTAGCTTTTAATTAATAATTAAGTAAATAAAATCTAAAATAGTTTATTTATAAGTTTAGGAACTTTTTATAATTTTTTAGGACTCCTGTAACTGTTATGTAGTTTTATAAAAAGTTTGGTAATTTTCTAAATTAGTTTAGTATTTATTTTAATTTAAATTAGTTTAATTAGTAATTAGTAATTAATTAATATTAAATAATTAAAAAGTCTAAAAAATATTTTTCTTTTTCTTATAATTTTCTTTTCTCATTAGGTTTGTAAAAATATATTTTTCATCACCAAGGTATTAATAGTTTTCCATTTTCACTTTTATTTTTGTACGTAGACGTTTATTTAAACGTAAACGTACATTTTTAGGATTTAAAACGTTTTTAGGGTATTTGGTTTTACGTGTTTGTTGATATTAATCCTTTGAATCTTTTTCTTCATATTTCCTTAGTATAATCACTCAAACCCTGTTCCATTCAAAAATCACCCGATCACAGATCCGTTTTTGTACAATTGCACACCTCGTTGGGATTAAACGACCCGGGGATATTCTATACTCCTCTTGGTTAGCATTGTGCCCTGGGTTGCTTGACTTAAGTTGACCAAATATTTGGTCAGTTTTAGTTGACTGTTCAGAGCCAATCAAGTACAAAACATCTTTGGGAAGAGATATGTGTTAGTGATCGTTGAGGATTACTCTCGGTTTACATGGGTAAAGTTTCTGAGATCCAAGGATGAGACACCAGAGATCATCATTAAACTTATCAAGCAGCTGCAAGTTGGACTCAATAAAACTGTCAGATTCATTCGCACAGACAATGGAACTGAGTTTGTCAACCAGCAACTTACTCAATTTTATGAAAACCTTGGAATAAGTCATCAAGGGAGTATACCACGAACACCTCAGCAGTATGGAGTAGTTGAAAGACGAAACCGTACCCTTGTAGAGGTTGCTCGAACCATGCTAATATTTTCTAAATCTCCTATGTTTCTCTGGGGGGAAGCAATTGCAACTGCTTGCTACACCCAAAACCGATTGCTGATTCATCCTATTCACAGCAAAACCCCCTATGAGCTGGTGCACGACAGAAAACCTGATCTTTAATTTCTACGAGTGTTTGGTGCATTATGCTACCCAACAAACGATAGTGAAGACTTGGGTAAGCTGAAGGCAAAAGCTGATATTGGGATCTTTGTTGGTTATGCACCAGATAAAAAGGGTTACCGAATCTACAACAAAAGAACCTGACAAATCATGGAAACCATTCATGTCACGTTTGATGAGCTGTCTGAGCATACGACTCTTGAATACTCCAGTTCTGGACCCGCACCTACTCTTTTGACACCTGGACCAATTAGTTCGGGGCTTGTACAGTCTTCCACTACTGATGCTCCTTATGTACCCCCCACTAGTGAGGAATTGAAGAAGTTATTCGATCCAATGTTTGAGTATTTTGAACCCCTACAGATCATCGAGCCGGAACCACGAGTCATTTGTCCTAATGTTGCTGCTAATAATGCTCCTCAAGATACAAGTGGGCCATCCGTTTCCATCTCCTTTAGTCGATAATCCATCATCTAGTCATATTCAACCCGTATCAAACGATCAATCTTCTTCAGAACATCAAGGAACTGTATCAGATAATTCTTTTGAAGTAAATGCCTTTGCTCAACCTGCTGATGAGCCATTTGTCAACATATTTACTCCTGAACCCTCCAATGAGGCAACTTCTTCAGAGGACTCAAGCACGGCTACTTCAGTTCTCAATCATCAACATCATGAGCATCTCAGAAAATGGACAAACGATCATCTAATTGACGACATCATTGGAAATCCATCTCGCCCGGTATCCACACGTAGACAACTTTCCACCGATGCCTTGTGGTGATTCTTCAATTCCATACTATCTAAAGCAGAACCAAAGGATTTCAAAGAGGCGTTGACTAAAGAGTCCTGGTTCACAGCAATGCAAGAAGAAATTAATGAATTTGACCGACTCGAAGTATGGGAATTAGTACCTCCTCCAGATCGTGCTATGATTATCTCTCTCAAGTGGATCTTCAAAGTGAAGCTTGATGAACATGGTGAAGTTTTGAAAAACAAGGCTTAGCTAGTGGCCAAAGGATACCGTCAAGAAGAGGGCATAGACTTTGAAGAATCATTTGCACCCGTTGCTAGAATTGAAGCCATCAGGATTTTCCTTGCTAATGCAGCCAGTCAGAATATGATTGTTTATCAGATGGACGTAAAGACTGCATTTCTAAATGGTCACTAGAAGGAGGTAGTCTATGTAAGCCAACCTGAAGGGTTTGAGGACCCTGAACGTCCAAATTATGTCTATCGCTTGAAGAAGGCACTATATGGACTTAAGCAGGCACCCAGGGCATGGTATGACACTCTATCCAAGTTCCTTCTAGCCAAAAAATTCACCAAGGGTGTTGTTGATCCTACACGGTTCACTAGAAAATCGGGCAAGCGTATACTTCATGTTCAAATTTACGTAGATGACATTATCCTTGCTTCTTCTGATCCTATGGAATGTGATCGTTTTTCACAAGAGATGAGTTCCGAGTTCCAAATGTCTATGATGGGACAAATTTCATTTTTCTTGGGATTACAAATCTCTCAAAATCCCAACGGCATTTTCATCAATCAATCCAAGTATGCTACAGAAATCTTGAAGAAATTTGGATTTGAATCATGTGACTAAGTTGACACTCCTATGGTAGAAAGATCAAAATTGGATGAGGACGTTGTGGGGACTCCAGTCAACCAAATAAAGTACCGCAGCATGATTGGATCCTTAATGTACCTCACTGCTAGTCGGCCAAATCTTCTATTTGTTGTATGCATGTGTGCTCGATATCAATCCAAACCTACCAAAAAGCATTTGGAAGCAGTCAAAAGAGTCTTTAGGTATCTTCAAGGAACTATCCACATGGGTCTCTGGTACCCTAAAGACACAGATATGGCTCTCACTGCCTACTCTGATGCTGACCATGCGGGGTGTCAAGACACTCGTCGAAGTACTTCAGGTGGTGCTCAATTTCTAGGAGACAAGCTTGTTAGCTGGTCATCAAAGAGGCAAATGAGTACATCGATCTCCTCCACTGAGGCTGAATACATTGCCATGTCATCCTGTTGCGCTCAAATCCTATGGATGAAATCTCAATTGTCTAACTACGGCTTTGTCTACAACAAAATTCCGATGTACTGTGACAACAAAAGTGCAATCGCTCTCTGCTGCAAAGGGGATTGTGGAACTTTACTTCGTGAGGACAGAGTTTCAGCTGGCTGACATCTTCACTAAGGCACTACCAAGAGAACAGTTTCAATTCATTCTCCCGCGTCTTGGAATGAAGAGCATGACGCCTGAAACACTCAAATGTCTTCAGGAGGAGAATGACGAGTAACGGATTTGCTTCAAGATATCCTTGTATATAATCAAAACCAAAAAGAAAAATACAAAAATATAAAACCTATAAAACCCATAAAAATCTGAAAAACCAAAAACACAAAAATTGTTCATCTCTAGGCATGTCTTCTGTTTATCGATAACATTTAAGATTCTAGAAATGTCATTCAATAATGACACAGAATTTTAAATGCAGCAAGAGCAGAAGTTATAAAAAATGGTTAAAACATGTCATGTCGGCTTGCTATTACTTCAGATAGCGACCCGTTCTTAATTATGGGAAAACTAGTCGCCAAAAAGATGGTTGTTCCTCTTACCGGGTGAAGTTCACTCGGGCATGGATTACTTTATATCCATGTTCCATCGAAATAATGTACGTTTCAGTGCATCATTTCTAGTAAAAGAAGAGAAGTCTTCTTTCATCCCAAAATCTCTCTCATCTATGATTCTTCAAGAGAGTTTTTATGGTCTACAAGGTGGCTATTGGACTTAAATTTTCACAAATACTTGCCGCTCAATGTAATGACTACAGATCTTTAAATAGAAAACGGGTCATTAATTGAGGGGGAGTGTATTTGCTCAAAATTTCTGCACCTTTTTAAACTTTGTGCACCAGTAGCAGTGAATAAGTGTCTCATAAATCAATACATATTCAAATCTGACCACATTTTCTCCTATGTTTTTAAACTCATTTAAATCAATTGGGATCACAAAATCTCAAGTGATTTGAAATTTTTTGATCGGGGGAGAGAATGTGATTTAAATATGAAATCTGAATAAAAATGTGATGTTTTTGGACGTAAACATAAACTCTCCCATATGTGCCAAAATTCTTTTGAAATATCAATGCACATATTGAGGGGGAGCAAAATGGCTTTCGGTGACAAAAGGATTTGGCATCTCATGTGAGCGTGACTCAGAATTGACTCATGAATTGACGAAACACAAATGTTTCTATTCGAAAGGATTTATCCAAGTAGAAAGTACCGTTTCGAGAAGCTCTTCTTAGATATATACTTTGACGGATCTAACTTCCTTTTTTATGGAATGTTAACAACTTCAAGTTAGTTATTAGGGCTAGTTATCACCTAAAAGCTGATAATGGATCCCTTTAACTAAGCAACGTAAACGTGTCCCTATGGTATATGTCTATTAAGAGTGGATCAATTCAAAAGTGCAACTCACCCAGACATGTGCAAATTTCTATCAAAAAACCTATGAGCACATGTTAAGGGGGAGCATTTGAAAATTATTAAACTCTTAAAGTGTTAGCAAAATGTGTCTCTTAATCAGAAACACTTTGAGAGAGTTTTCAATGATTTGGTCAAACGGCAACATAGGATAGTCATGAAGTTATAAGGTGGCTAAGGTTAGGAAAACCGTCCTATGATCTGCCAGAACCGGAGGGATCTACCCAAGGACAATACCGAATAGATAGTATTAGAAAGTCCTTAGGTATGATTATGAAGAAAGGAGATAAATGAGAAAGGAGAAAGAAGGGGTTGAAGAATTAAAAAGAAATGAAATTAAATGAGATAGGGTGAAAAGAAATAACCCTCCTATTATTCAACCTTAGGGCAGAAACCGGGTTCAATTCATATGTTACTGATTGTTGCTAAGGTAACATCGGTATTGAAGACAAGACGTCATGGACCCAGTGACGCACTGCACTAAACCTTCGAACCACTCAAGTTCTCTCAAAAGAGCTTGTTTCATTCTCACGGGGAACCCTGCATAATCTATCGACCGCTCATTACGAGCTATGTTGATATTGAATCAGGAGACACCGCTCCAGTCTCCGACGACCAAATAATGCACTTATCGAGTCTAGAGCCACGAGATGCATCATGAGATCTCATAGGAACATGAGATACTTCTACCCTGGTTGGTCAACATTAAGGACACCATTGGTAACTTTATGAGTCCTACGCAGATCTTAGCAATCTGCCAAGAACACTTATGAGGGAATATACGTATGTAATTCCCAGTGATTGAGTGGAAATTCCTGCCAGGGTCAACATCAAACTGCCCTGAAAGCAGGTCACTTCAGTAATCCCTTGTGGGCTACGCTTAGTGATCATGGCGGTTTCAAAATGGTCTACAGTCGTGGGGTGATCTCCAGCGACTCACCCAATCACTGATCTACTTAGGTAAATCTTGTAAGCCCTCTCGGGGGTATCCGGTTTGGGAACGGTCTTGGTAAGGATTAGAAGGAGTCTTCACACTATGCTTTTGATGATCTCTAATTCCAAACCTGTAAGTACCGGACGTTTTATTGCTAACTGTCTTATGCATGAATATTTGGCGGTTGCTGCTGATTGTAGAAAAGATGTTGAATCATCACCTCATGCTCACACTTCAACATCAAAGTCAAAGAAATCATGATTATGGGCTTCAACTATGCTTCCAAACTCTGATGTAGAAGATCATGATCCAGAAAAGTGTGAGCATGCCAACACAAAGATGGTCAGATCACATGGAGACATTTCTACTCAAAGATGACTTGAAGATACTCATTTGGATGATGAACTCGAAGTAATGCCAAAGATCATCCTACACATTAAACAAGTCATCTAGAGTCTGCTGCTGAAAGTACAAAGTTCATGACAATGAAGAATCAACAACTACGAGCTACAAAGATATCGACAAAGATTTAGATGCTAGAATTCAATGTTTAATTTCCAGGGTGACCTCCCTTAGGGGGAGATTGTTAGGAATACTTTTTTCTTATAGAAGATTCAGTCACCCCGAGTATTGTTTAGCATCATGTAGCTCGTAGTATTTATCATATTAGTAAGTACGTAGTTCAGTATTAGTTAGTATTTATGGAGTCGGGTCGGGTCTTTACCCACTGTCAGCTCGATCCACAGCCTAGTAGAGGCATTTTATTTCTTGTAACTATATATACCCCTCACCTTGCAAGGGTGAGGGTTGGACCTTCAAGCTAATACACATATAGTTCTTTCACTTTCTTTCTCTAGAAAAAGGCTCCCATCTCTTTCTCTCTCTAACTAAACAAACGAACCTAACCATAAGGATTATGATGTTTGTGACTTAATGTTTATCTTACAGAAGTCACTTTCGGTAGCAATCTTAAAGGACGCATAATTGGCAAAGGTACGATTACTCAAGACTCCCTTACTATTAGAAATGTTGAGCATGTAGATAACTTAGGTTTTAATTTGCTTAGTATTAGTCATATGGTTGACAATAAGTGTAGAGTTATATTCTCTAAAGAGGGTAGTGAGATTACTAAGTATGGCAAGAATATAGGCAAAGGAGTTAGGAAGAATGGCTTATTTGTTATGAAAATAGTAAATACGCCTCAGGATAAGATTTTCCTAGCAACCATAGATGATAATTCCACATTATGGCATAGGAGACTATGTCACGCAAACATGCGTTTGATACAATCATTAGCATCAAAGGAACTAGTTAGAAATCTTCCTAAGCTTAAGTTTGATAAACATTTTTGTGATGCTTGTAAAGTTGGGAAACAAGATCACTCTAGTCACAAGGCTAAGAACATGGTCTCTACCACTAGATGCCTAGAACTTCTTCACATGGACTTATTTGGTCCATCCGCCGTACGGAGTTACGGAGGTAATTACTACACCTTAGTTATAGTAGATGATTATTCTAGGTACACTTGGACTAGGTTTCTTAAGAATAAGACACAAGCTTTTGATGAATTCGAAACATTTAGTAAGAAGATCCAAAATCAACTAGGTTTTACAATAGTGTCAATTAGGACGGATCATGGTCCGGAATTTGACAATGAAGTGTGTTGATCCCAGTTGAGCAGTAGATCTTATATAGAAGCTGACTTAATTGTAATAAACTTAAACAATACGCGGAATATACTGTTTAACATAAGATGAACACAAGAACAATTGTTTCACACTTTAACACTTCAATATATCAAATGCGAGCACTCTAACAATGCTAGGGTTTACAACCTTGAAGTGATTCGACTTTAGCACAGACACGTACATATTCTAACCCTAGGGATCTCCTTTAATAGACAAGGAACCCTACACGGTTTTACAATGACTTCTTACACAAACAAAGATATTCTAAACATATAGAATATTTACACAATCTTTACTATAATTACAAGACACGTTATCCTTAATATCTCTGAGCAGCAGAGTCTTGCAATCCTTCTAGCAGCACTTTCCAGCCTTGCAGCAGTCTGTTTATACTAGCAGCAGATTCAGTTCATTAGCAGCAGATTCAGCATACAGCAGCAGATTGACACTTAGACAAATTCTCAGAAGTAAAATCCTGAAACCCAACAATCCTTCCCTAAACTTGATATTTGCCTCCCAAATTGATGCGTGGTTTTGCAACCTTACAACAGGTTTTACCTCTCGAGGGATCTCAAGAGGCTTACAACCCCACCAGGCAGTGTACCTGACCGATGTAGTATAGTGAAGTGGTAAGTACGAGGGATTGATCGTTCAACTCAAAGAATAGTGTTCGTTAGGATTGAAATTTATCTACTAGGTCTAGAGATGAGGGATGATTCTTTTTGTATTTTTATGTTTTATGGAAAGCAAGTAAAATTCTCGGGTTTTGGAAGAATGGGCGGAATTAGTTGCTAGTCAACTAACCCAAGAGCTACTAATTAAACTAATGTGCAAGAAAAGAAAATTAAGGTTCTACAAGAAAAGTGAAGCATGTCTACCTATGATGTATTACTCCTTGCTAGCTATCCAATTCTACCTATTTGAATTGTAGACCTTGTTTTAATTGACGAGTGTATTCCTAATAACTCATGAGTGCATACATTAGTCTCTCCAATTCATGAGCTCTATCTCGCCTATGCCATGCACGGCACAACCATAAGGGTTGTAACCAATGGGCTCATGCGTTAATACGTACCTTACATAGCCTAGTATGCGTCGACTACATGTTTCCCAAGACGTTCAAGCACGTTAGCCGATAAAGGAGTTGGCCAGTTTTCTTGAGCTAACATTGATGGAACATTCCAATCAAAACAAGAATCAATAGGAAACAAGAATTTATAAACTAAACCAAGTTTAAGAATCTATTGAAGTTGTCACGCCTTAATTGATGAGAAGACACACATCAACAACTCATTGATGAGATAGACACAAACATCCAACGAGAAATCAATAAGATCTAATTGATCTATATACAAGTTCACACAATCATTAAGTAGACACAAGGTGATTTAGCAAAGCATAATTAATGAAGAGCAATCCAACAATAATGATATTGAATACATAACATAATATTGAATCAATAAACAAACCATTAAAAGAGTTTATGGGAGTGATTCGGAACCTCTAAGTTTGCTGGAAAAACACCTACCCTAAACCTAGAACTTTGGACTTAGTGTAGGACCTTGAATAACAACTTCTTTCACAACTTATCTAGCTTATTCTAGAGAGAGAGTAGAGAGAGAGAGTGGAGACTTCATGTAAAAGATAAGCACTATGTGTGTGTATTGGATGATGAAGCTCAACCTCAATAATGAGGCTTACAATACAATATAAAGCACTAGGAATATTAGATTTAGGCTTTTACATGTTTAGCCCTTGAACTTCCTAGTTTATGCTAACTTGAACATATAACTTTTGAAACGCTTTCTAACGCAACCTATTACATGATATAAGACTTTAATGACCGACACTTTAATTTATAAAAAATACAAAGCTAACACTTAGGGTTTGGGGCTTACAAAAAGTGAAGTTATAATGTTATATTTATAGGCTGATTTTTTGTCGGCAAAGGGTGACGGCCTACCTGACGGTGTCAGGTTATAAATCTTCTGGACCATCACTCTTTAAAATATAACCTGACGGCCTAATTTTCCTAACACCTGACGGCGTCAGGTGTTAAATCCCAATTTTTCTCTGGCCCGTCATTTGAAAATTGATTTCCACTCTTTTGTCAAGACTTTCTGACGGCGTCACCTTGTGACTTCTGACGCCGTCAGGTTGTAAATCTTCATCTTTTGAGACTTTGTCGTTTTCTTCACTTTTATGCTCCAAAAACGTCCAAATATGCATGTTTCCAGAATTCCTCTCAAAAGTACCTAAAATGACAAAAGGAACGATTTAGGGCAATATTTGATCACATTTATATGAATTAGGGATTAAATGACCCCCTAAAAGCGTAACACTTTTCGTCTCATCACAAATCATCAAGTTTCTCTTAAGCACAAACAAACACCAGGAGGATGCTTCCAAACACTTACTTCTTGGAATTTAGAATCTGCTCATACTTCTGCAGCAACTTACAAGCTACATCATCTGACTTGAAGTGTCTCTAAAGCTTTAAGAATCCATTTTGTACCATCTGAGTGATTATCTCCCTATTGGCATTCAAACCAGGATAATCTTTCTCTACTAAAAGAAACACAGTAACACCTCCAGCTGATACTTCATGAACTCCACAAGATTGATATAAATACCATCTGTTTACCTTTTTGTTTCTCATTTCCATCCATTCTCTATCAGTAACATGATGTTCAAACATTATCTTCAGGTTATGATAGATAATATTCTCATGATTATTTTCTGGTTGTGTATCCCCAAATCTTTCTTTGTACAGTCTCCAGACATCACACACATCATCCCTATCCATGAAGTTTAGCATTTGAGAGAATCTAATAAACCCGTAATACATATCATTAGTTCTCTTAAATTCCCAATACCCTTCACTTCCATCTCTAACTCTGAATGTGTATGAGATGATTGAATGTTTAGCTGCCAAAGGGACTGTATTTGAAATTTGTGGTTCTTCACATGTAGCCAATATGGTGAGAGACATCAACCTTTCTTGTTCAGCTTGTGTTATCTCCTCTGTAGCTTCTTTTTCATTCTCTTTCTCTACTTCTGCCAGCAAGACTAACCTTCCTCTTCTTCCTAGCAAAAGTTTTCTTAATTGTTCCACTTTTCTTGCTTTCATAGGTAGGAATAGGTTTGGTTTCTGCTATGCTTTCTGTCACAATTCACAATTTCAGGTCATTTTCCAAACCTCGACAAATTTACTATTCACAAGTTACTATTCATTATTTACTATTCAGCGATCACTATTCATCATTTCACTATTCATCGTTTTCGGAGTCATTTTGAGACTTTGAGAAGCGTTCAAAAATTTTACTATTCATATGACACTATTCATTCCCGGAAAGAAAACACTATTCATGTTCATCATAAATCTTCTCGTAAACCTAGTTTATGGGCATTCAAATTCGCGTGACCAGTTTCGTTTAGCTGCGAAATCATGGATCATCAGTAAGGACACATCATATAGACTAGAGTAATCTACATATCATTAGTAATACCATCAGTATATTATGACATGCACGGGTTTGTGTATTTTTCATTAACATATGTTTGATTAGTTAATTAATGTTACCACTCAGTTTTCACTGCCAACATATACCCGATACTCCCGTCAACGATCCTAGTATATTTTCACACTCATTATAATAATATAAAAATTATATTATTAATTTACCCGGTGTTTTGAAACCACTTACTATATTTTCCGGTATACGCTTAAAATTTCGTCGGATCACGATATTTCAACACGACAAATATTTTAACACCCGATTTTCATCAGGAATGTAATTTCATAATTTTCACAACGTCATCATATTTTAATTGGTACCGTTAAAATTCATTTCTAGCAAACTCGGTACCCGATATCACCTAAACTACACATTATATCCTTAAAATATCTTACAAAAACCAACCACTTGGGTTGATTTCTTACAAACCCACGTCCAAATCAACACCTCCCATACTCATTTCCCTTATATTGTGGATCTTGTCCAAGATAGTACTTACATATATTTTACCATTCAATTCTATTTCATTGACAACACAAAAACAAACTCATTTTTTTCTTTGTTACTGCCGAACCACTTCAGCCCACAAACACCACTATAATTTGTTTTGCACTTTCTCTTTTACTCTCATATTGTAGATTTCAAGTTTTAGTAGTGATCTTGAGTTATTTCTTCACAAAATATTGCAAGTAAAACTCTCCCATTTTTTTCTGAGGTGTTCGGCCAAACTCAAAAAGAAGAAGAAAAAGATCAAGTTTTTTTTACAAGATCAAGTGATATTTACTTTAGTTTCGGGTTTTCTATTAGTCACATATCGATTCAGGGCGTTCGTTGGTGTTTATTTGTTCTTGATTATCCACAAACTTTTCATCATCAAGTAAGTTTGATAAATAATTTTCCTACTCTTACAATGTTCATATTTACTCTATTTCGTTATCTAGTACAAAGCATGTAAGTATACATATGTTATACATACCACTTATTGTTTATTTTTCTTTATAAACATATATTTAAGCTTTTTACTTGAAATCTCATGAGATCCATCATTTGATGAAGATTAGGACCCATGACACCCTAAGAAGGTGTATGGTAGGTTTGGATTGGCTTTGTGGTGATTGAAAGTGTTTTGGTATAGTTTAGAAACTAGAAAAATGGTTTTAACAACATATAAAATAGCCGCTGTCCATTTTTGTAATTTCCAGAAAAATCAGTGGGCTGTGACAAATTTTGGTTTTCACATTTAGAAAATACACTCAAAAACGAAACCGTAGCCGCTGGAATCACTAAAATCCGCCTTACGATGAGAAAGTTATGTTAAAAACGAGTTAACGACGAAAACTATTATTTTCTGAAAAATACTTGCTGTCACACTATTTTGGGAGTATAAAACGAGGTGCTAACCTTGAACTAGCCGACCCGAATTATCAAAAATATATTAGTACGCTGCACCACGATTCCGGGGATATAAAGAACGTAGAAAACGAGCTTATAACGACCAAGATATGCACGTTTGAAACCCGACGAACTCTATTTATTTTGACAGTTTCTAATAGCAAAATAATCCTAAGTCTAAAACAGTTTTTGTAATACGTCATGTTGAGAGCCATTTTTCTCATTGATCGAGACCCGTACGGACAAAAGTTAAATGACACGACTACTAGATATTGTTACAAGGTTTTCAAAAACGTCGAGTTTCATCACTAACACTTAACGTACAATATTTCGCGATTAGTTTTGCGAGGTCAATTAGTCATATTTTCAAGTTATGAAAAGTGTTATTTTTACGACGAAAACATTATATTTGCCGATAGAACACCAAACAAGGATCGTGGAGTACCGTTTCACGAGTGGTATCGATAACATACGTATTTGCATACATAGCATTGTATCATTGCTTACATTAGATCGTATCATTCATAATAGGTCGCGGTTAGAGACCGAGCCTCATTCCATCACATCCACTATTATCATTACTGTTAGCATATCAGGTGAGTTTTTATAGCCCCGTTTTCAATTCAATATTTTAATTTCAAATCCCACGGGGGAGAACACATTGCATCATCATTTTTATACGGGCCAAAGTATTAAATTCAAGTACATTGCTTAAGTTACCATATTGCCATGTTAAGGTCCCCTATTTATTATCATGAACCGTTAATTATGCTTAAGCGAGAGTGAGTGGATAGATCTATTGAGGGTGACGCCTCCATCCGTGTTGGTTATACCAACCGTCATAACGGATACATTTCATTTCTAACATCATTAGAGTGTCTGGAAAAACACTCTGGAGGGGCATTTTCATCAGTCAGCTTCGGGGTCATGAGCTTAAGGGCTAATGTACGATTTTATTCATCAGGCGAAATTTCATCATCATCATTTTTATACTTGTGGTTACTGTAAAAGCACTTCATTTACATAAACCTATGATTTCTCACCAACATTATTGTTGACCGTTTTTAACAATGTATTTTCAGGAAATTAAAGTAGCTCATGTTGGCATACATTTGGACCTACATGGAGTCGCGAAGTCGACGCGTCTCACATTATATTTCATGCACTTATGTATCGTTTGATCTTGTATGAATTTGTTTTTGATAAACTTGCAACACCTTTTGGGACCTATGTTTTTGTAAACTCTGATTGTTTTAAATGATCAAGCGATGTATTTTTCAAACGACACTTTAGGTCGTTCAATATAACCTTGTATGAGATGCCATGAACGTTACACCCAGGTATTCCATTCCGCTGCCAAACAGGTAAATCCAAGGTGTGACACTTTCCTTCATCTGCTCTGTAACTTTAGACACTTCAACATTCTCAGCCTCTTTGATCTTCTCAGGCTCAATTTCCTTTTTATCACCTCTTATTTTTCTATTCATTACATCAATCATTGCCTCATCTTCTTTAGATCCAATGGCAATGAATCTATCACACTCTGTTCTAGCTCTTTGATACATAGTGAAGATTTCAAAGTCATCATAGTTTTTTAGGTCAACAATTCTCCAACCTTTAACATGTTTCAGATACTTCTCTTGAATCTTTCTTTGCTGTAGAGGTGTTGGCCCTTTGAGAATCTTTCTTTTCTTTCTTGCTGCAGCAGCTTCCTTTTTCTTCCTTGCTGTGAACACTTTCATCCAAGCTTTAACATCAAACCCACGAACTTCTTGTTCCTCAATCTTTACAAGCTTGGCAAGTTCAGTGTCAGCATCTACCTTTATTACTTCATCCTCCCATTCCTCATAAGCTTTCAGATCCTTTTCTATCTTCTCAGCTTGAAGTCTTTCTTGTTCAAGAAGTTGCTGTTCCATCAAATACTCTTTTTCTTGATACTTCCTTGCAGCATCTTCATTGAATTTCACTTGCTTATCTTTGGGCTAGTACTGATAAGGTATATGGGTTAACAGTTCTTCATCACTTGAATTAATCTCAGGTTCTTGATCAACCATTTTACCTTTGCCCTTATCTGATGCAGCAGCAATTGGGGTAGACTTCTTCTTTGGAATGGTAGGTTCTCTGATAGTCACTCCTTTGGTAGGTGGTTTGACCTTCTGAATTTCCAAAGGTTGTGTCTTTAGTTGAGGTGTAGGAATAGGTGTTGACTGTTGTTGTTCAACAGATTGTGCAGATGGTTGTTCTTGTGATTGAGGTGGTGGTTGTTGTTGTTGTTGAGATTGTTGTTCTGCTGATTCTTTCTCACTAAGCATCACCATGGCCTCAGCAGCAGCTTTGTCACTAGAACCAACATCAGATCCCTGTGCATCTGCAGAGTCACCTTTTACACTAGCAGCAGGATCAGCAACAGTTTCCTGAGCAGCAGAGTTCTCAGCAACAGAACCCTGATCCTTTTCATTAGTCACAGACTGGTCAACAACACTTGGAACAACAGATTCTGGAGCAGCAGAGTTCTCATCTGCAGTTTCAACAGCAGAGTCTTCTAAAGTGTCTCCTAAAGTCTTTAAAGCCCAACTCATCATCTCTGTAGCCTTCACAAGTTGTTTAGGTTCCAAAGTTTTGATTTTATCTACCACCAACTCTGAAGTTTCCACAATCTTCTCCATCACTACCTCATGTCCTTCTTTATCAGCAACCACATACTTATCAACATTATCACCATCACCACTTTGTATCTCCATATCCTCCCCTGTACCTATACCAGTATCCAAACCATCATGAGCAGCATTTTCTTCCAAAATTTTATCCTCCCCTGAAGTTTCCAAATCATTCCTCCCCTGTTTAGAAGCATCCTTTTCCATTGCAGTGGATTGAGTAGAGGATCTAATTTTCTTGGAAGGTCCCACTTTCTTAAATCTTTTGAAGGTTGAAGATCTTGATTTCTTTAAACTGGGCGGCACCTTCATCTGTTGTTGCATTTTTGTGATCTCCTTAGCCTGAGTATATGAAAGTTTCTTGAGATTAAGAACTTGTTCCTCCAAAGATGTGCATTTATTCTCCAAAGTGGTACATTTTGCCATCAATTCTTTAACGGTTTTCATACTAGTCCCATCACTTTGTCCTGTATTACCTGGTCCTAGAGGTGAATCATTGACATTGACATGTTGTACAGTATCATCCATCAATTCATGAGTTGCAGATCTGTCCTCATCACTTCGGGATGTATAACCTTCCCTGAGAGGTGAAGCTTTTGACTTAAGCTCAGCGTCAAACCTAGTTTGATCATCTGAACCCCCTGTATTAACCATGTGGCTAGGGTTACCATCATTGGATTCAGATTCAGAAGAATCTTCCTCACTAGATGTTGCCTTGGTTTGGGTCTTACTTATGTTATCACTGTCCTGCTCTGCATCGAAGCTAGTAGCAGTAGTGGTAGCCCTTGCCAATCTGTCTCCTCCATCACCTAAGACAGTCTCATCTGGTACTTTCATCCTGACACTGGCCTAAGATTGCTCAGTGTCCTTTGAGGTTGTCCTATGTGTTTGGGTCTTTTCAGTGGGAGAGGATGAAACCTCATTGGATCCTTCAAAAGTGGGTGTGTGTTGGGAATTAGTGGGGTTTTCTGACTCTTCACCCTGATAGTTTTGCACAAGTTCCACCATATATGGCAAAAGTGGAGTGAACTTGCCTGAAAAACCTTTTCCATTTTTAAGTAAGAAAGTAAACATTTAGGGAACCAAAGGTATAGCCTCATAAACCTGTGATTAAGCCCTGTGAGTTCTTACTTTAGAAATCTGATTTTCCACAAACAATTGAACAAACCTAGGATAAAGCAAGTATGTTCCTTTTTCTCTGATTGATTTTGCCATACCCTCTAAAATCAAGTTTGAAAACTTAAATGGGTTTCCATTGCACAGACACACCATAGTAGAAGCTATGGGTGCACTGAACTCATTCCACCCAGATGTTTTAGAACTCAAACAATAATAGATTATGGACCAAAATTTTGTACTGAGAACAGAGAAGACCTTTTTTCAAACTTTAAACCATCATTTTTCCTCTCATATCCCAGAGCATGTAAACCTTCAAAAATGTCAGTTTTAACAAGAACCTTAGGAGCATCCTCATCATTAAAGAGAAGAATCTCTCTAATAGATGATTCAGTAACAAGGACCTTTTGATTATCTACCATGGCCCTAATCTGTGTTTCCCCATTGTTAATTTTGACTTTGGCAGTAAGCCAGAACTGTTTAATGTAGGATTGAAATATAGTTGGGTTCACAGTTAATGCATACCTAATTGAAGTAGCATTAAGAAAGTGTACCATCTCTATGAACTCATCTGGAACCATGGATGCATCTAGAAATGCGACATTGTTGTGGTCTCTGGCCCAAGTGCGTGTAATCTCCATGAAGTTAGGGTTTGTGATTTTCGGGAATTTTGATTTTGGTGATAATGGAGGGTTAGGGTGTGGTTATACTTCAATTGGAAGCGCGTAAAAACTAATTGTGAGATCTAATTAGGTTTTTAAACTGATTTGGGAAGTTACATAACCGCCCTTCCACTTTTAAACTGAGCAGCAGAACCCTGTGCAGCAGCAGAACCAGCAGTAGAGTAATATAACTAGCAGCAGAGTTGTTTGGCTAGCAGCAGAGTTGACTGCACTTTAGATATTTCTTGGTCAAATAGTCAAAAGTTAAACCTTCCATTAATTATCCCCAATTAATGGCAATTACCAACTACACATTAAATATTTTCCCCAAATTAATCCGTTATGAAAGGAGAATCCGATCCATTCCAATTTCATCACACATTAAACCCTAATCTCTTCCAATTAGCAAATCAATCTCTTCCATACTTCACAATATGGCACAAAAACGTGAAATCATTGATATCTCTTCTGATTCCTCTGATCATCTGATTTCTCTGATTCTGATTCTCCAATTGACACCATGCCTTTTCCACCATATCTTCCACCAAATCGTCCTCCCCGTAGAGGAATGAGGACAAAAGAACAAGCCCGAAATTTCAAACATGACATCAATGCTGCCATCCTCCCATACCATCCCAGATACAAATCTCCTACTAATAGGAGAGGTGAGGGAACATCAAGGGCTGCACAAGAAGAAGATACTTCTGAGCTTGCCAAAAAGCTCCCAAATGCTCTTGCACAGGCTCTTGAAACAGCCTTGGCATCAATGAGTCCAATACCAATGCCTGAGCCATCCAAGTCATCAAGGAAACCTCCTCTCAAGGTTGTGCTTGGCCTTGCTTGCAAGAGGGTCTGGACCAAGGATATGCATCTGAAGAAGAAGACTAATCCAAAGGGCAAAGGGAAAGGACCCATGGAGCAGTCTTGTTAGGAATCCTGTGATGTAGATCTTTTTGTGTTTTGAACTCTGTATGTAATTTGCATCTTTGTTTATGGAATGAACATTGCTGTTTTGTTGAATCATTGTCTTGTGCATACAGCAAAAACATCCATATTAACTTTAACCTGCAAAATGTTAGTCCAAAACTACAAAACATACAAGTCCACAATAGCAAAATCTAACTCAGCAGCAGAGTTTCCAATAGCAGCAGAGTAGACTTAGCAGCATTTTCACTTTTAGCAATGAAAACAAACTTTTAAGATCAATAACAGTACAGATACATTTACAAAACTTTACAAAAACACAAAGAGATAAGTTTTCTAAAGATTGATCATTCCAATACTGGCAATCAAATATTGAAATCTAACCACATCAAAGTGTTTGGTAAGTAGATCTGCAACATTTTGATCAGTATGAACTTTAACAATTTGAATCAACTTCTTTTCATAGCAATCTCTAATAAAATGGTGTCTTATCTCAATATGCTTTGTTTTAGAGTGAAAAACAGGATTTTTAATTATGCACAACGTACTGTTATTGTCTATATGAATTTTGGTGTTCATAAAATTGTACCCATAGTCCAGCAATTGATTTTGCATCCAAAGAACTTGACCACAGCAACTAGAAGCAGCCACATACTCAGCTTCAGTTGAAAAGTTTGCCACCACAGTTTGTTTCTTGCATTGCCATGACACCAACCTGCTTCCAAGAAATTGACAACCTCCTGTTGTTGATTTTCTATCCAAGCAAGCTCCAGCATAATCACTGTCAGAGAAAGCCTCTAACTCAAATGGTGAATTCTTAGGATACCAAAGCCCCAATTTGGGTTGATGTCTTAAGTATCTAAAAATTCTCTTCACTACATTAAGATGTAATTCTTTGGGAGTAACTTGAAATCTTGCACATGCACATACAGAGAACATAATGTCTGGTCTTGAGGCTGTAAGATACATCAATGAACCAATCATTGATCTATACACATGAACATCCACATCTTTGCCTTCTTCATCTTTCAACAATGGCTTGTCTTTCTCCATATTTGTCTTTGCAGGCTTGGCATCAGAAAAACCAAATTTTCTCAGAATATCAGTCACATATTTATCTTGACTAATAAATATGCCATCTTCCTTTTGTTTCACTTGTAACCCCAAAAAGAAAGTAAGTTCTCCCATAGAGCTCATGGAAAACTTATCCTTCACTATCTTCTCAAACCCCTCACACATAGCTTTGCTTGTAGAACCAAAGATGATATCATCAACATAGACTTGAACTAGCAAAATATCGTCTTTATCCTTCTTGATGAATAAAGTTTTATCAATCCTACCCTTAGTGTAGCCACATTCTAATAAGTAGGTTGACAACTTTTCATACCATGCCCTAGGAGCTTGATGCAAACCATACAATGCTTTTTCAACTCTGTAGATTTTTTCAGGGAAATTTGGATCTTCAAAACCAGGTGGTTATGACACATAAACCTCCTCTTTGATTTCCCCATACAGAAAAGCACCTTTCACATCCATTTGATACACTACAAAGTCTTTATATGAAGCAAAAGCCAAAATAGTCTAATGGCCTCAATCCTGGCCACAGGTGCATATACTTCATTATAATCAATTCCTTCTTGTTGTGTGTATCCCTGTGCTACTAATCTTGCTTTGTTTCTGATCACAATGCCTCTTTCATCTCTTTTGCATCTAAAAACCCATTTTGTCCCAATAGCCTTTTTCCCTTTAGGTAAATCTACTAAGGTCCAAATGATGAGGCGAAAAGTGTTACTCTTTTAGGGGGTCATTTAAGCCCTAATCCGTAATTATTTGATCAAATATTGCCTTAAATCGTTCCTTTTGTCATTTTAGGTACTTTGGAGATGAAATCTAGAAAAAGAAGCATTTTGAACATTTTTGGAGCATAAAAGTGAAGAAAACGACAAAGTCTCAAATTATGTTGGAAATTGTACCTGACGGCGTCACGCTATACAAGATGACGGCGTCACTCTTTGACAACAAGGTGGATGATTTTTGCACTAGACGCCCCAGAAAGATTTTAGAAGAATTACATGTGACGGCGTCACGTGTAAATGGTTGTAGGTCGTCACGTTTTAGCAAAAAGAGAGACGGCCCATAGAGTTTAAAGGGGGACGGCGTCAGAGTTGGATCTGAGCAATCCGAGGAGTGTTTTGGCGGCTAGGTGACGGTGTCACACTCTATAAGGTGACGCCGTCAGATTGTAAATTATATATATATTCGTCTAATTTTCATTCATTAGTATGCAACTTTTCGGGAAAAAAAACCCTAGCTCGTGTTTTACTGTATTTTTAAGGGTTTTTCACCCTTGAAACTTGGATGCTTAATTAAAGATAAGTCCTTTTCCAAATCAATCAATATGTCTATGTGTTGTTTTATTATATCTTATTCTTGTATTTTAATTAACATGCTAGGCTAGGTCTTTGTTGTGTTTGCTTGGATCTAATGAACCTAGCTATTGATTATATGTTGTTGGTTTGTTTGTGATTGTTGTGGGTGGGTGAAGTCAATGTTAGGCTTAAGAAAACTGGCTAACCTCCTATACGGTAACTTGCTTGAACGTCTTAAGAAACATGAATCAGATGTGTACTATTATTTGGTTGTATTTAATGCATAAGAGAATTCTAGTGATCCCATGTTAGGAGCTTTTAGTCGGCTCGACATAGGAGTGAAGTAGGAGCTTATAGAGTTAGGGAAGATCGTACACGGCCCTACGAATGGTTTAAAGGAATACAACCCGTCATCCACACAATTACAACAAACCAATTAACATGTAAAAGATAGCTAGGGAGTAAGGAAATATAAGTAAACACATTTTTCTCTCATATAAGTTTCACAACCATTTACTTTTTCTAGTTATTTTATTTTATTTGCAAAAGTAGTTATTAGGGTTAGTTGACTAGCAACTAATTCCGCCCACTCTTCCAAAACCCGAGATTTTTACTTGCTTTCATAAAATATAAAAATACAAAAAGAATCATCCCTCAACCCTTAGACCTAATTAGAGTAGNTCTAGTTATTTTATTTTATTTGCAAAAGTAGTTATTAGGGTTAGTTGACTAGCAACTAATTCCGCCCACTCTTCCAAAACCCGAGATTTTTACTTGCTTTCATAAAATATAAAAATACAAAAAGAATCATCCCTCAACCCTTAGACCTAATTAGAGTAGCTTTTCAAGCCTAACGACACTATTCCCCGAGAGAACAATCAATCTCCCGGTACTTGCCACTTCACTATACTACATCGGTCAGGTACACTGCCTGGTGGGGTTGTAAGCTTCTCAAGATCCCTTGAGAGGTAAAACCTAAGTGCAAAGGTTGCAAAACCCATGCATCACCAAACTTCCTAAATTTTGAATTGTAGAAGTTCTTCCTGCATAGCTTCCACCCAACTTGACTCTTCTAAGGCTTTATACACATTTTTGGGTTCTATTTGTGACAGAAAACAAGCAAATAGACAATTTTGCAAATCCTTGTTATTGTCTCTTTGATGTAAAGCTCTAGCCAAGAAACCTTTGTGAAGCAGTTCCTTTGTCTTCTTCCTTGTTTGAACATTTGATGATGGATCAACTAAAATTTGTTCTTTTTGGATGATGCTTATGAATTCTTGTTGTCTTTGTACAACTGACAGGAATGTTGAGTTCCATGTTGTTGAATTCTGTTTGAGCACCAAAAATTTCACCATCAAGAGCTTCATCATCTGTATCTTCATATATTTCAGTTAATCCAGGCATCTCTGGATCAGCTTGAGAAGATGTATCAACCAAGGATATGCCTTGTGTGTCAACTGTAGGAAACTTGAATGTTGTTGGAGAAGCAGTCTGCTCAGCAGCAGAGTTGTCTGTTGGTGTAGCAGCAGAATCAGACAGACTACTGCTTGAGGTAGTTTCCTTTGTGACATCATCAAAAAGTGGCTCATCATTAACCACCTGTGCATCACTAGATGATTTCATACCTCCTCCCTCATATCCCTTGGGAGAAATATCGTCTTGTGAGCTTATGTTCTCCTGAGTGGGAATGATAGTTGGACCAAGCTTCCATTTTTCAACCAAAACAAACTCTTCTTGAGGTGTGGTCTTCTTTGCATCTTTAGCTGCAGAAACATTTTCCTTTGTACCTGCAACATGGTCAGTATCTACACCTGCAATCACTGGCTCATAATTCATGGTTTTGGTTAGCATATCAATATTAAAAAGCCACTCAGGTTCTCTCTTTGCAGTATTAGGTTTATTCTCATCAAACTTAATATGCAAATTCTCCTCTACAAATTTGGTTCTCTTGTTGTACACCCTGAAACCTCTACTATTTATGGAGTATCCAACAAAATAACCCTCATCAGCCTTCTCATCAAACTTGCCTAACTGGTCTTTGGTATTTAAGATAGTAATAGGACACCCAAACGGTCTAAAGAAAGCTATCATTGGCTTTTTACCATAGAACAATTCATAAGGGGTCTTATTGTGAGGCTTAACTACCTTACTCCTATTTTGTACAAAGCAAGCAGTGTTCACTGCTTCAGCCCAAAAAGGTATAGGCAATTTAGAATCTGACAACATAGTCCTAGCAGCCTCAATCAATGTTCTATTTCTCCTTTCTGCTACACCATTTTGTTGAGGAGTTCTAGCAACACCGTATTGTCTTAAAATACCCTTACCCACATAGAACTGATTCATAGCATGATTCTTAAATCAGTTCCATTATCACATCTGATTATCTTAACTTAATGATTAATTAGGTTTCTATTCTAGTTATGAATTCCTTTAGAATCTCAGTGGTTTCATCCTTAGAAGCTAGAAAGAACACCCATGTAAACCTGCTAAAATCATCTGTGACAAATAGGCAATATTGCTTCCTATTCAGACTATTCACATAAACAGGTCCAAATAAATCCATATGAAGCAAATGTAAAGGCTTGGTAATGGTATTCACAACTTTGGACTTAAAAGACACTCTGTGTTGTTTAACCTTTTGACAGGCAACACAGGTTTCAAGATTTTCAAAAACTTTTGAAGGTAATCCTTTCACAAGATTGCTTTTGACCAATTTATTCATAGTTTTGAAATTCAAATGTCCAAGTCTTCTGTGCCATAATTTGGATTTATCAATAGTGGCCTTTGCAAGAAGACAAGTTAAAGCTCTTTTGGGAATTATGTTCTTTATATGATCACTGTATATGTTATCAGATCTAGGGACTCTTAGTAGCACAAATTTGTCATCTGGCAACTTAAAGTCAGGAGAAAGGATAAGACATTCAGTATCAGTAAAAAGAACAAAATTCNTGAAATTCAAATGTCCAAGTCTTCTGTGCCATAATTTGGATTTATCAATAGTGGCCTTTGCAAGAAGACAAGTTAAAGCTCTTTTGGGAATTATGTTCTTTATATGATCACTGTATATGTTATCAGATCTAGGGACTCTTAGTAGCACAAATTTGTCATCTGGCAACTTAAAGTCAGGAGAAAGGATAAGACATTCAGTATCAGTAAAAAGAACAAAATTCCTTTTGTCACACGTCTGTGAGACACTTAAGAGATTAAACTTTAGTCCATCTACAAGAAACACTCTTTCAAATTCCAAATTTCCTGTTTTGATTGTACCAGTACCTATAATCTTTAAGTTGGGATATGTCTCCTGTCATATGTCTCCTATCATATGTCCAGAGCAACCACTATCCACCATTTTCCATTGGCTCAAAATCTTCAAGTTGGGATATGTCTCCTGTCATATGTCCAGAGCAACCACTATCAACAATTCTTTTGTCTTTTAGCTCATCTTGGAGATTTCCCTGCACATGAAAAGTAGAGAAATCAGTTTCTCTTTTTGACCCAAGCCATTACTGACTTGGATCTGCCCTGTGCATCAACATAGTCATATTTTGTGAGGTCCATTGATGCACTGCTGGTGATGGAAGCTTTAGTTAAAACATTTGATTTTGGTCCAACTCCAGCAAGCTGAGGCCTTTACAGCATAAAAATGATTTCCAACCACTGTATCTGTTATGACTTTTGGAACAGCAGTAGAGTCTTTTGCCTTAGCAGCATAGTCTACTTTTGGACTAGCAGTAGGACCAGTTGTTTTATTATGAAAAGGCCTGTTTGTTTGAGTAGTTACAATGGATCTAGTAATACCAGATCTCAATAGAACTGCTCTTGCAACCATTTATCTTTTAGAGGGAGAGTGAGTCCTTTTTGAAAAGTTTTGATGATTCACTCTTGTATGTTGGTTCCAAACAGGTTTTTGGTAGTCCTTACAGTTTGCAATGAGATGCTCAAAACTACCACACTTATAACATGCCTTCTTTCTCAATTGAAATTCATTACCTAATTTATGTGAAACTAGGTTGTTGAAGTTCCTTTGATTACCCCTAGGCTTGTTATTAAACCTTTTCATATGATGTCTAGGAACCTCATTATACTCAACAACTTTTCTAGACATATTTTGACCTAGCACAGGTTTCAAACACTTAACCTGTTTAATTCTAGACTCATCAACTTTAGGAATTTCTTCCTGTTTAACATTTAGTGTTGGCTCAGTTTGTTCATCCTCACTATCTGACACCCAATCTTCAATAATTGGTTCATCAGAAAACTTTTTATTATCAACCCTAGTTGTTTGAATAGGCACATTACTGGTTTCTTCACTAGGTTTGATACCTTCTGTTATACTAATGAAGGATAACTCCTTGCATGGTGGTGCAAATGCACTTTTCATTTGTGGAGCTACTTCATTGTATCCTATGCCACTACCTTTTCTCATTAATTGACATTGAATATTATGATCTATGACAGTAGAAGCAAATTTTTGTTTTTCAACTCGTACAATATGTTTATCTTTATCTGCAAGAGCTTCATCTCTAGCCTGTTCTGCTTCTATTAACTTTTTCTTAAGCATTTCAATCTCATTCTTTTTAACAAAAAGCTCACCATCCTGTATATTGATCCTATCAACATATTCAAACTCACACTTTTTTAAGATATTCAAGTCTTCTTTCTACATTTTGAATTCCTACTTTATAACCTAAGTTATCAAGTTTTAGGGACTTAACTTCTTGCCTAAGACTATTATTCCTAGCTTTAAGTTCTTCTATAGTGTCTACACAAGATTGAAAAGAACAAGTAGAATCATTAGACTCATTGGATACCTCAGAGTCAGAACCAGATGATGAAGAAGCATAGACCATAAGAGCAAAGTTATGCCCTTGAGTCTTTACTTTAGCAATAAAAGCTTGGTTTGGTTCTTCTGCAACCATGTCACTCCAATCATATTCACCTAACCCATCACAAGACACCAAAGCAGTAGAAGGCTTTGACTCATCTTCAGTCTTCTTGGGAGTCTCTACATTCTTCTTTGGAGCTCTGCATTCCCTGGCAAAGTGCCCCTTTCTGTTGCAGTTGTAGCACTCCATCATTGATTTGTCAAATCCCATGTTACCCTGAGGCTTATACTTGAGCTGTTTGCCAGTCCTCTTCAAGAACTTTCTTGCTCTCAAGGTTAACATAGCCATTTGCCACTTCAAGTCAATTTCTTCAAGAGCATCATGATCAATATGATCAGCATCCTGATTTAAAACTGGAGTACCTGTAGTAAGATCAGCCAAGAATGTACAAATAGCAGCATCATTCATAGTATCACTGTTGTTTGAACCAGCAGCAGAGTTGCTAGTGCTAGCAGCAGAGACACCATAAGCAGCAGAGTGAGTGCCTGAAGAGTTAGAAGTTTTAGAGGACACAAAAGCTATATTCTGAGCAGCAGAGGATGAAGTAGATGAACTAGATGAGATGTTCATCTCAGACTCATATACTTTCAAATTGTTGTAGAGATTATCCAAACTCATTGTGTCAAAATCAGTTTTGTTTCTCCACACAACAGTATGCATGCTCCATTCTGGTGCAAGGCTTCTGAGATACTTGAGATTGATGTCTTCTTCAGGAACTGTGTAGCCCACAAGCTTCAAATGGCTTATAAGCTTTTGAAGCCTGTTATAGGTACCATCAAGGTTTTCTCCACTCAAAGCAGTGAAGTTTTCAAACTGATGCTTTAAAACATTCTACCTTGACTTCTAGTAGCAGCATTGCCACCAAATCTTGTCTCAACAGCATCCATAAGAGCCTTGGCAGTTTCACAGCCTTCAAAGTCCAGCTGATACTCATTAGGTATTCCCATCATGAGATTACTGTGAGTCTTAATCTCTAGCTTCCTCTGATCTTCATCATCCTTGCTTTTGATAGGCACCTCCTTCCCATCAACAATCACTGGGAATTTGTCTCCATTCAAGACAACATTCCACATCTTGTAGTCAATCATTCGCATGTATTGCTTGATTCTCATCTTCCAAAGCTCATATTCTCCTTGCTTGAGCATTGGCACCTTTGAGGCAGTAACCATATGTGTGTCATCACCCATGACTTCAGTTGAGGTTATGAACAGAGTTTGAGAGTACTTGAGTTCTTCTTGATCACAGCTTCTTGATCACAAGCTCTGATACCACTTGTTGATCCCAGTTGAGCAGTAGATCTTATATAGAAGCTGACTTAATTGTAATAAACTTAAACAATACGCGGAATATACTGTTTAACTTAAGATGAACACAAGAACAATTGTTTCACACTTTAAAACTTCAATATATTAAATACGAGCACTCTAACAATGCTAGGGTTTACAACCTTGAAGTGATTCGACTTTATCACAAACACGTACATATTCTAACCCTAGGGATCTCCTTTTATAGACAAGGAACCCTACACGGTTTTACAATGACTTTTTACACAAACAAAGATATTCTAAACATATAGAATATTTACACAATCTTTACTATAATTACAAGACACATTATCCATAATATCTCAGAGCAGCAGAGTCTTGCAATCCTTCTAGCAGCACTTTCCAGCCTAGCAGCAGTCTGTTTATACTAGCAGCAGATTCAGTTCATTAGCAGCAGATTCAGCATACAGCAGCAGATTGACACTTAGACAAATTCTCAGAAGTAAAATCCTAAAACCCAACAAAGTGCAATTTGGAGTATATTGTGATGCTAATGGTATTACAAACAATTTCTCAGCTCCATGCACTCCACAATCAAATGGGGTAGTTGAGCGGAAGAATCGTACTCTACAAGAAATGAGTAGAATGATGCTCAATGAGCAATCTAGTCCGCAAAATTTTTGGTGTAATTTTGTAGACACCTCAACTTATATACTCAATAGGATCTTGACTGGACCAATCCTAGGTAAAACACCTTACGAAATCCGAAAAGGTAGAAAACCTACATTAGACTACTTTAGAGTATTTGGAAGCAAGTGCTTCATTCTAAACACTAAAGACTACCTCAACAAGTTTGACCCAAAGTCTTACGAAGGTGTCTTCCTAGGTTACTCCCAAAATAGTAAAGCCTGTGTAGTTCTAAATAAGGAGACAATGAAAGTCGAAGAATCACTTAACGTGACATTCGATGAAAGCCCTAATCCAACTAGGACATCACCTTTGGTGGATGATGATCTAGATGAGGAAGAAGCCACTAAGGTTAATGGCAAGAAAACTCTAGATAATGACATTGAGGATGAAATAGTCAAAGTTGACGATGTCGTTAACATTAAGGAATCCAAAAACCATCCAATAGAAAATGTCATAGGAAGTCTTAACCAAAGAACCCTTAGGTCACAAGCACAAAACAAAAGTAATTTCTTTTGTTTTATATCTATCGTAGAACCTAAGAATGTTGGTGAAGCAATTAAGGACGAAAGTTGGGTAGTTGTCATGCACGAAGAATTAAACCAATTCACCGCAAATAAAGTTTGGGATTTAGTACCTCCTCCTAAGAATCAAACCATCATAGGAACTAAGTGGGTGTTTAGAAATAAGCTCGACGAAAATGGTGTCGTAACTAGGAATAAAGCTAGATTAGTATCACAAGGCTACAATCAACAAGAGGGAATAGATTATGATGAGACATATGCACCCGTATCTAGATTAGAGTCTATTAGAATACTCCTTGCCGATGCTTGCGTGTTAGACTTTAAACTATATTAAATAGACGTGAAAAGTGCATTCCTAAATGGTATTATCAACGAGGAGGAATACGTAGCACAACCTTCGGGATTCGTTGATTTAGAAAAGCCGAATCATGTATATAGACTTAAGAAAGCTCTTTATGGTCTTAAACAAGCCCCTAAAGCTTCGTATGATAGACTAAAAGCATTCTTGCTTAAACATGAATGTACCATGGGAATGGTTGTTAACACACTTTTCACAAAGAAACGAGATTCACATCTCATCATTGTTCAAATATATGTCGATGACATTATATTCGGCTCAACTTGTCCTGAACTGTGAGATGATTTCTCTAAGATCATGCGTGACGAGTTTGAGATGAGCATGATGGGTGAATTAAATTTCTTTCTTGGTCTACAAATTAAACAAATGGAAGATGGTATCTTCTTTAATCAATCTAAGTATATTAAAGAGATGCTTAATAAATTTAGTTTAGAGGAGTGCAAGCCCATGAAAACTCCCATGTCTACAGAAACAAAACTCACGAAAGATGAAGATGGTGAGTCCATGGATAATACTAAGTATAGGGCCATGATAGGTAGTTTATTATATCTAACGGCGAGTAGACCCGATATCATGTTTAGTGTCTGCCTTTGTGCACGCTTCCAAGAGGATCCCAAAACCTCTCACCTTGAAGCGGTTAAGCGTATCTTCTGATACGTTAAAAGCACTATTCACTTGGGATTATACTATCCCAAGGGGACCGGCGTAGAAACTGTTGTCTATGCCCACTCTGATCATGCGGGAGTTTATGTGGATCGAAAAAGTATGACTGGCGTTTGTACCTTTAGGGGTTGTTGTCTAACTTCTTGGTTCTCCGAGAAACAAACGGCTCTTGATGTCTCCAAGACCGAAGCCGAATACGTAAGCGCCGGAAAGGCATGTCAACAAGCACTATGGATGAATCAAGCTCTTATCGACTACGACATTCATCTAGACGACATTCCGATAATGTGCGACAACAAAGGCGTTATCGACTTGAGCAAGAATCTCGTCCAACACTCTCGTACTAAACACATCGAAATTCGCCACCACTTCCTTCGCAATAACGTTCAAAAGGGAAACATTTCTATTGAGAAAGTTCCCTCTCAAGACAATATCGCTGACATCCTAACCAAACCTCTCAAACGAGAATCCTTTAACTATCTTCGTCTAGGTCTAGGAATGATGGAACACATCCCGTAAACCCGATCCTATGACTATTTCAATATTTCACTTGAAATATTAAAGTCATCCTTCGCATCCCTCTAATGACTATTGAAGTCATCCGTATCATCTAGATTAGCTCGGTCCATCTCTCGTTAGAAGAATTTATTAGGTATAACTTCTTTCCTTGTGTCAAAAAGTCTCACTAAATCAGCGAGACCTTTTCGTCAAAAATCAAAACGGGACGAAAACTTGTCCCAGCAGATCGTGGCACCACTAAAGTGGGCACGAAACCACTAATTTTAATGGTACCGTGGAACCGTGATTCTGACATTTGTCGTTTTTCAGTCCTCCTTCCCTCACAATTCACATTCAAACTCTCTCAACCTTCTCCAATGCTGTCAAAGTCGAACCTCACAACCCAAAACCCAATTACACTATATCAAAATCAAATTCAAGGCATTATTCTTCAAGATTATCACCTACTACTATTTCCTTAACATCAATTGTAAGTCATTTCACTTTAATTTTTCTTGAATCTTGAGTCTAGGGTTTGTTCATACACAAAATTGGAATTGGGGATCTCTCAAAATTAATTGATCTTTTAGAAAATTAGGACTCGAGTCATATAATGCATAATCATTTTAATTTCTCCAACATAGAATTTGCATAAATCCACTTAATTCATACACTTTGATATAGAACTTGATAGTCTAGATCAAAGAAGATTAAGAGGGATCATGTTTAGGAAACTTGAAATTAGATTAAGAAATAAATTAACACACAACCTCTTCAAAATTAGATCCTAATTCCATAATTTTCAAATCTCACAAAAACTAGGATCATGAAACATCATTTTTTATGCATTGTTGATACAAATTAAAAACATTTTCTCATGCATATATGATCTCACGAATATTAAGACTTACATAATTAATATGTAATCTTCAAAATATTCGATCGAGCAAAAGTAAAAATAGGAGTGTTAGGATAATCTTATAAAGTTGAGTTTAGAGTCAAGATTGCCGCACCTCCACATGGTTTGCATATAGGCACACACTAGGCACATATCGTTTTAACAAACATTCTCAATCTTAACTCTTGCTAAACATATTTTTAGGTCACAAACATGTCTTATGAATATGATTTTGATCACCTCTAAACCGATACCTACATTTCCGATATCTCTCGTGAACCTACAACTCCTGGTAATCACGTTCGTGCCTATGTCAATCTTGAAACCTGTCAGTTTCATGAAGGTCGACATGTCATTTAGAGCTATAGGTTTTGAGTGTCTACTAAACATTAACGAGTACATTTGTCCTCGTTTTGTGTTAGAATTCTTTCGATAAGTTGAACTCGTACATAACGAGGACCAATCTTTATCACTTTGGTTTTGGATTCGTAACTTCAAGTTTGTTCTCACACTTGAGCAATTTGCTCAAATTCTTCGAATTCCCAATAATGGGCAATGTGCCTACACCGAGGATTGGTGTCTCGAGTCTCTCTTCAACTATAGCTAAGAGAATAGTCCTTATTGTTCCTACATACCCTCTCCTAGTGAGCTCACCAAACTCCTCCGTACTCATAAGTACATCCCTTTCCTTGATCCAATGAAAATTCGTTTGGCAGAAGTTTGCTATGAACTACTCTCTCGGGCAATCATCCTAAAGGAAAATGTCCTAAGTCTAAAAGGTGTCCGTGAGCAACTTCCGGCGTGTTGTGCTCACATGTTGTATTGTCTACTCACTCAACAACCATACAATCTTGCCTACTTCTTCGCTAAGCGAATTGTCCATCTCAGTGGTACCAAGGATAAATTGATACCTTATGGGATGTTCCTAACTCGTCTTTATCACTACCTCATGAACTTTCACCCATACCTTCGTGGTCCTCATTACTCCCTTTTTAATTCCATCATGGAACCTCTAAATGAGTCCCATATCTCATCCATATTCATTTCCGCCGCCTCTGTCGATCATGATATCTATGATGACCCAACGGATGAGGGAGTCGTGCAAGCTCAACTCGAGAGTGTGATGGAACCAGAGGAAGCTCAAATGATCCTTGAGAAGCAAGGACTTGAGTAGCAAATAAATGTGTTAAAGTGTTAACTAAGCAGCAATACACACACCAATTGTGTGCATCGTTTATAATAATGCTACACATTGAAGCTAACACAATATTCGCATAATAGGTGCAATAGCATAACAGGAAAGATGTATTTATAGATGTTTGCGATTTCTTTTGGAAAATGCATTTTCAAAGTACTCTCTTTGTGAACAATTATTGATATGTGAGAGTTGATCATAGGAAAACAATACTCACAAGTGATAGAACGATATGGTTTGCTAAATACACTACATGCGAGCAACATGCCTTTGGTATTACAGTTTCCCCCATAATGCGCGTTTGAGTTTGCTTTACAAAAAAATAAAAGAAGAGATACACGCACAAATAGAAGCTATAACATAAATGATTTAATGGAAACCATCATCTTTATGAACCGAGATACATCATTTTTTAGATTTACAGTAGTCGTGAGATAACCACCCCTATAGAATCCAATAAGCGAGAAGAATACTATTTGAAGTCAAGTTGAGGGGTGTCTTATCGCCCTTCAGTTGCAAGTACCTTTTCAAATGATAAAAAAGGTAAGCATTTTGTGCATGTAAGTGCGTTATGCAAAAGAATTGTGAGAATCCAAGGGCATTTCCAAAAGGTAGCTTACCTTGACCTTTTTCCCAACATGAAAGTCAATAGAGCTGAACAAATTCAATTAAGATGTGGCTTGCAAGAAGCAAATGGTTGTGAGGGTTCCCCTTCCGTGCAATCCTCATGCATAAAGTCGAATAGACACACAAAACTGCATCCAAACGATAGGTTGTTATGCTGACAGTCTCACTATAACCTTTTGTATCTTAAAACATATTTTACCAACCCCTGGTCATGTTGCTAGACAACATTTATAGAGGTTTTTAAAGGTCAGCCACCCCTGCTGCATTTCCACCACTCACAACTTTTTAACACAACTAGTCTGGCATAAAAAGGTCTGTATTGATAAGTTGTAAAATTGTTAAATGTTTTTGGCAAAAACATAATGCAATAAAGAATCCCAAAATGGATACCGGACCCCGTAAATGAGTTGTCTTAGGTCCAACAGGGTTGTTCAGGAATGCCCTGAAGTACATTATGGATGATCCTGCAGTTAAATCTGTAATAGTATCATTTGCATCATGTTATACAAAGCATATTGACCGAGGCTTATCTGATGAAAATACGAGTAGTAAAGTCATATCTATAAATAAGAGTATGTAGTGTAATCATTAGATGTCTAAGTACACTTGTGTGAGCTTGACTTTCAGTTGTTGGTGACAAGAATGGACTTTGGCTCGACCTGAAGTAGAAAAATAGTTAGATAAGTGCTTAAGGCTAGGCCAATTTGTAGTTAGGGTCACAAAAGATTTGTAGTTAAGAAACCAAAAACCGAAATGCTCTGGAACATAGCAAGAACACTTTTATGATTTGTAAGTTGACTCAGAAGTCAGAATAGTTTGCAACCGGAATATATCATGATCCGACTGACACAAAACTGGGAGCATGACTCGAAGTAGAATATCAAGCGAATAATAGTGTGTTTTGAAAGCCTATGTAAACAATTGCTTATTAGCTTATGCGATATCAAAACACAATACAAGAGACAATGTTGATGATTGGACTGTTATATCCTCTGAAAAATTAAACAAAGTACTCTCAGGTTTTTCAAACAACAGCTTATTTTACATACATGAAAAACAACATTTCACCTAACGCACAATATAATGATATGCTTTTAACTTTATGTGCAACAATCGTATATTATCATTTTCTTCGACTAGTTCATATAGCCCATTCTACAACAAAACAAGTTTTATGCATTTCAGTCAACGAGAAAACCTCATAACAGCTCATAACATCTAATTTATATAACCAAATATGAAATATATTAACATGACCCTTACTTTAAACTTTGAAGATCCTTTTTCTCATATTATAATTTGACTAAACTATATGGAGTAGTCATCTAATGGTTATTCATTAAGCTATTGGATAATTATTTATTTATTTATTTATTTATTTATTTATTTATTTATTTTTATTTTTTGTAATTTATACGCGCAAACTGACCAATAACAATGTACGTCCTCTCTATTGAGCAATGCTTAGTTGTTGCTCAAAAATGTGTTTACATATGTGCCAAAATAATACTTGATACCATGTAACTAATGATAATATCTTATAAAGCTTGTGAAAATAATCATTTTCCATTGTATCTCAAAACAATGTTGATCTCCAAACTGAATTACATGCAGTATTATCTTAGTAAAGAACGATTTTGGTACAATGAATACAAGACTACTTGAAAACCTTAGTGCAAACAATCACTTTCTTTGATAGTATCTTTGATGTTCATTTCATGTTAATGTTAATGTATTGAAAAATTAATTTGGTAAAATGAAAATATAAGAACCTGAAACTTGTTAGTTAAAAACTGGAAATGATGGGTTAGGTTTATCCCACATCGCTTGAGTAGCGAAAGTTGAGAGTGAGGAAGGTTGTATATATTGACAAAGCTGCATAGGCTTAAAAGCAAAAAACCAGGCAATTAGCACAAAGCTTATTTACTATGTTTATATAAGCTTGACCCAATGGGTTGTGTTTTAACTATTTTGACTCTTAATTTCATGATATTTTGATACTTTTATCATAAGGTTAATTTTCAGATTCTAACAAAGTGGAAAAAATAAATTTGTATATGTTGTGTAAAATGTGCAACTTGACATGACAAAAAGGCTTAGGTGGTGTTTGTTTTTTAAGAGGCTATCGGAATCTGAACCGCACATCTGAATCTGAATTTGAGGCGTAAATGTCTGAATCTGACCGCATCTGAACGGGAAAAAAACTCATGTTTGAACCGCACATTTGCTTGCTCGTATGATGCGTAGGTTTTGCAACCTTGCAAAAGGTTTTACTTCTCAAGGGATCTTGAGAAGCTTGCAATTCCCACCAGCAAGTATACCTGACCGATGTAGTACAGTGTAGTGGCAAGTACCGGGGGATTGATCGTTCTCTCGGGGAATAGTGTCGTTAGGATTGAAAACTACTCTAATTAGGTCTAAGAGTGAGAGATGATTCTTTTTGTATTTTTATGTTTTATGGAAAGCAAGTAAAAATCTCGGTTTTTGAAGGAGTGGGCGGAATTAGTTGCTAGTCAACTAACCCAATTAACTACAAATGCAAATAAAATAAAATAACAAGAAAGTAAAGGGTTGTGAAACTTATAAGGAGAAAAGTGTGTTTACTTAGATTTCATTACTCTCTAGCTATCTTTACCAGTTAATTAGTTTGTTACAATTGTGTGGATGACGGGTTGTATTCCTTAATACTATTCGTAGGGCCGTGTACAATCTTCCCTAACTCTATAAGCGCAAACTTCATTCTATAGCGACACGTTTAGTATCCAAACCATGATCACTAGTAATTACTTATGCATTAAATACAACCAAATAATCGTAGTACACATCTGATTCATGTTTCTTAGAACGTTCAAGCAAGTCACCAATTAGATGTTAGCCAGTTTTTCTAAGCCTAACATCGACATCACCCACCCACAACAATTAATAAGAAACCAACAACCAATAATCAATAGCTAGGTTTCATTAGATCTAAGAAAACACAAGAAAAACCTAGCCTAGGATATAATCAAACAACACATAGACATATTGAATGATTTAATTGAAGACTTATCTTTAATTAAGCATGGATGAAACAAGGGTGAAAAACCCTTGAAAAAGGCAGTAAATTCGACTTAGGGTTTATCCCTAAAGTTCTCCCAAAAGTTGCACACTTTAATGAAATAAAATCCTAAAATATATATAGATATTACATTCTGACGGCGTCAGGTTATAAATCCTGACGCCGTCAACCCGCCGTGTCTAGGGTTATCGGATCACCTTGATCCACTTCTGACGCCGTCAGCTTCAAAACCTTCTGGGCCGTCTCTCTTTAGTGTTACACCAGACGGCCTGGACTTAGTAACACCTGACGCCGTCAGGTGTAAACTTCTCAATTCTTCTTTAGGGCATCTGGTAAAGTCAAAATCCAACTCCTTTGTCTTCAAGTGACGGCGTCAGCTTGTAACTCCTGACGCCGTCAGGTAGGATTTCCAGCATTATTTGAGACTTTGTTGTTTTCTTAACTTTTATGCTCCAAAAACATCCAAAATGCAATGTTTTCCAGAATTCCTCCCAAAAGTACCTAAAATGACAAAAAGGAACGATTTAAGGCAATATTTGATCATAAAATAATGATTTAGGGATTAAATGACCCCCTAAAAGCGTATTCGCCTCATCAAATACCCTTACACTTGATATTTGCTTGTCCTCAAGCAAATGCGCCTTTATTCCAATCAAAATATGAGCTAGCGGTCATTTAACACTAATATAAAAGTAATTACAACAAATAGTCATTCCACCCTAGTCATAACAAGCACGGAAATCATACACTACAACCTCACAAATAGTGTTTGGATACTCTCGTCTCTCGGGTGTTATAAACCTATATAACTAAATAGAAATGGAAAAATATCACTCACTACCTGTCATAGCAAATAGATTACCATAGGCATTGGAAAGGATCAAAAACCTCCTCCACCAGGCGTAAGCACCTAAGATAAACTATTAAAGAGGGCTTTTCAAGGGTTGTAACGTTAGGTGTAGGGATATGATAAACACGGTTTGTTGGAATAAAGGATATTTTTATTGGTGGCGAGTTAATCGTCTTGATCAAATACATGTACAATGTGGTGTTGCTAAGCCAAGACTCGACTCAACTTAAGCTAATTAGGAAATAACAAAAACATAAATAAACATAAAAGGAAACGGGATGGTAGTCCGTATGTTTTTTCTCTCTTTCTTTTTCCAATTTTTTTTCTTTTTACTTGCTTTTTCGATTTTTTTTTTCATACACTCTTGCCCTACCATCCAAAATAATACATCACTGGGGTCTCGGTTCTCCCCTTACACTTGAACTTTTACATACTTTACAAATAACTATTCTAATGACTCGAATTAAGATAATAAAAAAACTTGGAGTACTTTAAAACATTAACGTACATATGGGGGTAATAATTGACTTCTTCCCCATTACTCCATTACATTAGTACTTTACCCATGAGTCTCAATCGTCCCAAAACAATATGTACAAGATATGACTCGACTTAGCAACTATATAATCAATTAGACAATTAACTAAGGGTTAAAACAAATGTTCTCACTAGCTCACTACATGATTTGCTAACAAAATCTTCACTTGCTCCTATAACACAATTAACTCTCGTTAGGGACTAATCAACTAACATGATCATCACTAATTACCTTTACCCATCTTCCCCTTTCTTATAACCTTAACCCTAATTTATAGCTTAAGGAAAACACTTACTTGTGGTGGGGATTTATCAAATGAGGCTTCCTAATGACTTGGTGACACTTCAAGATGATCAAATATGGCTTAGATGACAAATTTGTTTTTCTTACAAGTTCTAGATATCTCTAAGATTGAGATATTTAGATAATGTTAGGTGTAGGATTTGATTGTTGGCAAAGTTAGTCCTCCATGTCTCATTTCTCTAATTTAAAACCCTTTAGTTCCTACATATTATCCTACTTGCACTAATCATATTCCATTACATTCTTTTAATACTTATGTAACTTAGTAATATTACCTTTCCGGGTTTCAGGTGTAATACTTAGCTTATACTAGCAAATTTAGCTTTTGTATTAATACTTTCCGTGAGACATCTGTTATCAATAGGGTCCAGTAATACAATAAGAATCATACCATCATCTACCATAAGAATTGTACAATGAGACATTTAAGCATCAAAATATTCACAGAATTCGTACATAAAGCAGAACAAGAAAGATGTAATCATATATGTTTGTGGTTAGTCATGGAAAATGGACCTTTAAAGCACTCTCTTGGTGAACAATTATTGATGCCCGAGAGTCGATCTTAGGAGAACAATTCCCCCAAGTGATAGTTGTTAAACTTATCTAAATTTGACATCAATTTGTTCAAACTTATCTAAATTTCATCTAACAAAATAAATATGTAAAAAAACATGTGTCAAGTTTATTATTAAAAAAACAAACAAACGGAGAGAGTAATTAATAAAATTTTAGTTGTTAAATTTTAAATAAATTGTATGAAATTAAGTAAATTTATTAATTATGTTTTTAATTACTTTATAAATTTAATAAACACCTTTAAACTTTTTTTTCAATATTTATAAATTTTATTATCATTATATATTAAATTAATCTATGTGCATAAATTATGAATATCAAAATAAAATCACGAGTTAATGTAATATGTAAACGAATACAAGATATTATACATATACGAACGAAAAATATTATTCCTTTATATGAGATTAAGTAAAAATATCCGAAAAAAGTATTGTTTTACTATCTCATATAATAACGACTCATTTAATTCCTTTTTATGTAAATTTAAGTTTAACATGCTCATACACTGATACACGGGTTGAAAAATTAAATACGCCAAAAAATATTATCATTTTTTTAGGATTATAAATATCAAAATAAAGGCACGACCCCACAATTATTGCGAGATAAAAATAAATACACGAGATTGCACATATAACAACGACTCATGTAATTCATCTTTAAAGTTTAGATAAAGATATCCGAGGAAGCTTTTTTTTAATGATCAATATGTTATATTAACTCGCATAATGTCTAGAATATGATATCAATAGTCAGATTGAAACAATTTCAACCTCAAATGCATGCCAATTAAAGAAATTCAAAATTTTCGTCTAACAAAAACATGTAAAAATATTAATCGATATTAATACGTAATAGAAAATTTATGTAAATTCGTGCATGAACGGCTATTATAAGTTTATAACTATATAAATATAAAAGATTTTACAAAATTTTGTTTAAAAATAAGCAAAAATAAAAATCTTATTTAACAAAATCATGTGTGCACTACAAATGCTCTAACATGCCAAGGAAAAAATTTGCATTGTTAACTAATTGTATTATTAAAATTAAATCGTGACTTATGTTAGAGCACATTATCTAAGATGGGGATATCCTGACTACAATTTTTGTGACAAATTGATTATAATTCTTCATAAAAAATACATAATTAAGCAATGAATCATAGACCCACAAAAGAAATCAGAGACCCACAAAAAGAATTAAGGACTCACAGTTATAACATAAAATTATAGCTAATTAGTTACAAAAAATTATAGCTAATATATTCCCATCTAAGATTTATGTCAAAGCCTCGTTCATGCATAGTGATATATAACTAGTTGATACTTAAATGATAATTTAATCATGCAGTTATAAACTTTTGGTTTGTTAGCATTTTTAAATTACGAGTGGTATGTATCATTGTCTTGTTGTGAGTTGTGACTATATGCTTGAAGGTATGTTGTTGAACAATAAGATATACATTACCTATGATATATTGTCTTGTTGTGAGTTGTGACTATATGCTTGAAGGTATGTTGTTGAACAATAAGATATACATTATCTATGAGTTATGCAAGAAATCGAGAAAAAAAGTATTGCATCAAATCAAAATGCGAACAAAGCATTACTAGTACAACTTATAAGAAACTAAGAACTAAGAACTAAGAACAAAGTAAAGAGTTTACAACTTGCAAAATCAAAATGCGAACAAAGTATAACTCGTACAACTTATAAGAAACTAAGAACTAAGAACAAAGTAAAAATCAAAATGCGAAAACTTATAAGAAACTAAAGACTAAGAACAAAGTAAAGAGTTTACAACTTGTAAAATCAAAACGCAAACAAAGTATAACTCGTACAACTTACAAGAAACTAAGAACTAAGAACAAAGTAAAAAGTTTACAACTTGTAAGAGTATTCGCTCATATATATATATGTATATATATATATATTCTTATATACACACACGTATATAAGCGGATACATGCTACTAGTATCAACTTGCATGAACATTTTACACCACAATCTATAAACAAACCAACCTTTCTTTCTTCAAGCCATGTGGGACAAAAAACATGAATCTAAGTTTTGAAAGAAGATGCTCAATAGACACAACATTTATTGTTGCTATTATAAATAGATTGACACAATTATGAATTTCTCTGTATACATAGTTTTCCCTTTGTAGCTTTAGGAAAATTAATACCAGACTCACTTGTACAAACTTTTTAAAAATGTTGAGAGAACTTCGTAAAAATTTTAATTAAACAAAACAAAAACTTTGTAACAAAATATTTGTTCTAATGTACACCAGGTTTCTTGTGTTTATTTGATTAGATGAGATTAGTTTGATTGTTTTCATGCCATTGATGAACCATGTTGAAAACTTGGAATGAAGCTGTATCATTTTATTTTATAAGAAAATACAACAAAACTAATTGGACATGCCCAATCAGAATACCAACAAACATTCTAAAGTTTTAACAGATATCAGCTACCACTACACAATATCTCAGACATGCTAAGGTGTTATTTCTTTTTTCCCTTAGCTAAGGACATGGACCCACTATACCCCACTAAACTATTTAATATTATTTATTTTTTAAGTAGGATCCATTTATTTCCCTTGTTTCATCTATATCTACAAGGGAAGAAATATGAATCCTTCCCCATTAAGACATGTTAAGAGATGTGGACCCACATGGGACCTACTTACCACTTAGCTAAGAGAAAAAAAGAAACACAACCTATACAACAAGAAACCAAACCTGCACAACATTACATCAAATGTTCAGCAGCAGATCCACTCAAGTATTCACCCATAATGCAACAAGACCATAGCTCCATAACTACATTTCCAACCCACCTTTCACCCAAGATCATTCAACCATTATCCACAATGACCAAGGGGAAAGATGGGAAGCCATCATTATGTAAGCTATAGCCCCCATAAATGAAGTTGTATCATTATATTCGTTATATTATGTATTTTGTGGGAGTGTTATTCGGATACGGTTATATCATTATGTTCGCAACTAGATATTGCATTGACTAAGAAAAGCTTTCAGACAACCAACCACAAGTTTACCAAATTCACAAGCGGCAACAAATAAACATACCACCCGATCACATGCACTCCAGTAAAGATGACCCATGAATACCTTAGAAAACCATACAGTATTAGTACTTTCCATGAGACATCTGTTATCAATAGTGTCCAGTAATACAATAAGAATCAGACCATCATCTACTATAAGAATAGTACAATGAGAGTTGAGACATTTAAGCATCAAAATATTCACAGAATTGGTACATAAAGCAGAACAAGAAAGATGTAATCATATCTGTTTGTGGTTTCTCATGGAAAATGGACCTTTAAAGCACTCTCTTGGTGAACAATTATTGATGCCCGAGAGTCGATCTTAGGAGAACAATTCCCCCAAGTGACAGAACAAAACACGCGGAGCGACATGCCTTTTGTTTATCATTATCCAAGGTGTATCACAGTTGCCCATCAACAAAGTGGTTGTGGAATTAATCAATGGGTGTGCGAGTTTGCTTTACACAAAAAATTAAGAAAAGGTAAACGCACAAATAGAGAAAAAAGCTATAACATGAATGCTATAATGGAAACCATCATCTTTATGAACCGAGATACATCATTAGATATTAAACCGCAATCCCACTATTACTGTCATTAGTATCTTTTGATTTCTTGATCGCGGGGAAAATATCATTTCATTTTTTGTCAAAGAATCATCGCTTGTTTTGTCATAAAAAGTGCTTATTTTACATATAAACTATAAAACAGTAACATTTCACATAGCATAAGTACACTGATAGTAGTTTAACCTTTTATATAATCATCATAGATTCATATAGGTCACTTTCGTCACTGGTTCATATGGCCCATTCAAAGCTTTGAGTTAAAATACAAAAACAACATATACTCATTTCAGCCAGGGAGAGGAACCCATAAGAAGACCGTTACGTCAACGATATATTTTATTATTTGTATTTCAAGATAGTATCAGGGGACAATATGTGTCGCATGTGGATTAATTAATGGTTATTCTAGTAAAGTTCTGAATTGAGATCGTCTGTGTAATCTAAACTTAAAAACTGACCTAAAACAATTTGCATTTCCTCTCGGAACAATAATTGATTCATTAGCAATTTAGCACCTACACACGTGTTCACATATGTATGTCATGGATACTTGATAATCCAAATTATTTTTTATAAAATGCTGTGAAATCTTGTCAGACAACAAACAAGCTGCGAAATTTAATGGAAACTGAAATTTGTAAATGAAATAATTTGAAGGTATATTAGTAGAAGACCGGAAATTGTTAACATAGATACATTGCATATGTTTGTGGAATCTTCTTCAAGTGGACAAGTAGAAGACTGGAAATTGTTTGCTCTGATACCACTTGTTGAGAAAAGTGACACCGGACTGAAGCAAACCCACAACTAAAAGATGAAAGGTAATAAAAGATGACACACGGATATAACGTGGAAAACCCCAATAGGGTAAAAATCACGGGCAAGGAAAGATACGTTTCACTATGTAAAACTAGGAGTTACACCTTTTCTTTAGTTACAAAGATAATACAAATTTACATCTCTTGTACTAGGAAATATACTAAACTCTCTATATTACTCACACTAGGAGAAAGTAGAATGAGATCCAAAGAACTACTATGTGTTCGTTTGGAAATGGGATAGAGAACAAAGTTGTGTTTCTTTGCCTTTTATAGGCTTCAAAATGAACAACTTACATCATCCATGACCTCTCTATACCAACTTGGCCCATGTGCACAACTTGTCCACTTGAAGAAGATTCCACAAACATATGCAATGTATCTATGTTAACAATCTCCCACTTGAAGATCCGATTGAAGCTAAATCGATCTTCACACCGTTATCCTTCCTTGCACTTTCATGTTGCTTACGTTTCCGCTAGGCCGCATGAGGATCGGCACCATATAAACTTGTCACAGTTGATTGCTTTAGTCAGATAATCTGCCACGTTATCATCAGTATGAATTTTCTGCATATCCACTTTCTCACAAACGAAGTGATACTGAACTCGTATATGCTTTGTCTTTGAATGAAATGCTGGATTCCTTGCCAGATACAAGACGCTCTGATTGTCACAAAACAGAGTAATTTTCTCTTGTTCGTGCCCGAGCTCTTCCAACAACAACTTCAACCATACTGCTTCTTTGCTGGCTTGAGCAGCTGCAACATATTCTGCTTCCGTCGTTGACATAGCGACAACTGACAGTAGTTTTGAAACCCAGCTTACTGTTCCGCCAGAAAGTGTAAATGCATACCCGGTGGTTGATTTACTTCCATCAAGATCACCTGCATAATCAGAATCAACATATCCCCTAACAATTAAACTCGATTCCTCATAACATAATGCAACATCCAAGGTTCCTTTAAGATATCTAAAGATCCTCTTCACAGCTTCCCAATGCTCTCCGACTCACTACTCCCACTGCATGTACAATGTCTGGTCTTGTACAAATCATCGCGAACATTAAACTTCCCACTGTTGATGCATACGGTACTCGAGACATCTCCATCCTCTCTTCTTCACTGTTAGGGCTCATCTTGGAGGATAACTTGACATTAGTAGGAAACAGGGTTGATATTGGCTTACAGTCTTGCATATTGAACCTTTGCAAGATTTTCTTCACATAACTTTTCTGTGAAAACCAAACTTTCCTACTAACTCTATCTCGGTGAATTTGCATCCCATTCTCACGAATACAAAACACATAGTAGTATTTGTATCTTTCTTTCTCTCCTAGTAGTACATGTGAGAAGTATTAGAGAGTTTGTGAGGTATCTCCAAGAGAGAAGGTGTAACTCCTAATTTTCTACATAGTGAAATGTATCTTTCCTTACCCATGGTTTTTACCCTATTGGGGTTTTCCCGTTATATCCATGTGTCATCTTTTATTCTGACTCATATTTTAGTTGTGGGTTTGCTTCAGTCCGGTGTCACTTTTCTCAACAGAAATGAGGGGGTGGGTCAAGGCAAGTATAGAGGTTAGGTTTATCCCACATCGCTTGAGCAGTGAAAGTTGAGAGTTAGAAAGGTTGTATATAATGACCAAGCAACCAATGTTAAGAGGCACGCAGCTAAGCAATGAGCACAAAGCGAACTATTCTTTCGCCTTTTACTAAAGAATACCGTGTGCGCGTTGTATAAATTGGCATACGCCTATTTTTGAAGGGCTTCTTCCCGAAAGGAAGAACTCCAACTAATCTTTAGTTCAAAAATTGTAAAGCAATTTAAAATCTATGTTTATATCAAGCTGAGCCTGTGATTTATTTGTATTGTGATCTATATGTATAATCAAAGCGGCTAGTCATCTTAAGATGAAATGACAATCGAGTAACTTATATCTTATCAAACTATCAACAAGGTGCTTTCCGTAGACATCTTTCTATGGCATTGACAATGTCCTAACAAAATGCGACAGCACCCAACCTGCAGATAGGCTACCATACCACAACTACACTAAGGCAATTAAGCTGCGGATAACAAAATTGGTATGAAAGAAGATAAGAAAGGATGTACATGTGTAGTTCGTCACTGAAAACATACCAAGATTAATAAACATTTTATGGCGTCACAGGTCATCAACACATAATCGATCATAGGAAGTTAATCAACGGGATACATAGATGATTATTAAGCGCTCAGGCGGTCAGGCCCTAAGTATAGTTAATATTTCTATGATACTTACATGGCTACTTCTTTGGGTGTACCCCTAGATATACCAGGTCAACTCAGCCATATATTCTTGTCTTCCTATGTTGCTTGCTCAACTATTTTTCACCTTTGCTCAACACTAGTAGCTTAATCTATAATTATAATCCTTTAATGTTCCAAAAAGAACAAATATGAATCTAAATGATGGACATAAATCTCTTACCATTAATCACACTAAACGGATGCTTTATTTCAAGATATACCACATACTTTTACCTGGTGGACATATATTGCGTGTGGAAAACGTTCAAAACTATATAGAATTCTATGTCGACTTAGTAAACTATGAGTAGCAACTCGAATAAAGTAAATGTTGATTTCCAAAAAGAAAATGAAGTATGGAAAACTTGTACAAGTAAACTAAAGGAAATATATTGGCAAATCTAACCGTGACGGGAGATCAAGTGTCAAGAGGAAGTTGGTGTGAGTAAGAAGTGTCAGGCGATTTTTGTAGGATACATACAGGATGTTCACAAATTGGGTAATACCACTGTAACCAAAAATTGAAACCGAACCGAACCGAATAAAACTGAATTGCATTTGTAACCTAACCGAACTAAATATTTGGTTTTCGGTTAGATATAGTTTTGGCAAAACAAAAACCGAACCGAATTCACATAAAGATATATATATTATTATTATAAAAAATCATGAAAACTCTTTACTAATATAAATATAACATTTTTAAGCTTATTATTATTATTATTATTATTATTATTATTATTATTATTGTTATTTGTTATTATTATTATTATTATTATTATTATTATTTGGCTAAAAATCTACGGATTATTAATTAAATAAAACAATATATAAATTATGTAATTCGGGTTAAACCGAACCGAATTTAGGTTCAAATTATCCAATTTGAATTCAGTTCAGTTCGGTTTTATCTAAAAAAATTTTTAACCGAACCAAATAATCCGATAACCGAACTGATGAACACCCTTAGTCAGATATTCCAAGCAATTGTGATGATATGATGACTTTGATTTTGCTTATTTAAACGTTTTATCTTCTAATGTGCTTTTGTTAAAGTGGACAAAGTTGACAATTGTTTATCTTTTTTATTTATAAGCTTGAAAGTTAGTAAATTTTCAAACCATTAAAAGGTAAAGGGTATCAACCTCAAAACATTATAAAGTGAAATATAAGTTAGCGATTGGTATGAAATTGATACGCCCTCGGTTGCTGAAGGGGAATGATACACCTGGATCAAAGTTGAGTGAAGAATCACAGCCTGGACCAAAGCCCATGACAGAACCAAGACCCAAGAGAAAAATGTTCAAGCCTGTGTGGCATAAAGATTATGTCACAAAATAACTATTTTTATTTATTGATTATGTTTGGGTCATATTAGGGATGTCTTTGAGAACAAGTTGGAGTGTCTTGTTTAGGTGTGTTTCGTATGTGTCTTGTGGTACAAGTCGGTTATTCGGCTATATATACCGAATATCTTATTAATAAAATTCATAGTTTTCTGTCAAAAACAATCTCTTCTCTTTTCTACTTTTTCTTAAGGAGCTAGCACCCGCTAAAAGTAGTGCCCTATCTCGATATTACCCAACTCGGGTCGTATCAATCGGTGCTTTCATTGACCATGAATGAACAGGCAATCCGTTTGCTGTTAAAAGAACAGGCTGATGCAATCAACGTGGAACTACATGCTAAGATCGCTGCGCTAACTGTAGAGTTGCAGGCTGTCAAGCTTGGAGGGACGCGGTTTGGAGCAGGCGGTGAGCATGGTTCAACGATTCCGCGCTCCATGCGTTTGGAAGTTCCTAAGTTTAATGGTATGAATCCTGAAAGTTGGATTTTCGCCATCAATGAATATTTTGATCTCCTGGAAACGACGAATGAACAACGCCTCAAGGTTGTGGGGTTTAATCTGGAAGGAGACGCGACTGAGTGGTTTAGGTAGATGTCGCGTAATAAGTTGATTACCAGTTGGAATGGTTTTTTTGGATAGTGTTCGTAATCGTTTTGGACCAAGTAAGTATGAGGATCCACAAGGCGCGCTTTCTAAGCTACTGCAAACTGGGACAGTGGCTCAATATCAAAGCGAGTTTGAGAAACTCATGAATCGGGTAACGGACATATCTGAGGGCTTATTGTGGTCTCGTTTTCGCTCTTGGGTCCTTGGTTCTGTCATGTGGCTTTGGTCCAGGCTGTGGGGATTCTTACAATCAACTTTGAGTCCTAGGTGGGGTATGTCATTCCCCTCCCCTTCAGCAGACCGAGGGCGTTTAAGGAAGATAATGGAGACAAGAAATGAAACATGGGATTAATTGTCAAGCGGGCATACGGCTAAGGAGGTCCTACCCACCTTAGATAGAAAGCACGGTGGCAAGTCTGCTAGGGGATTAAAGG
>LBNU01032818.1:3435-29965 GCA_014162995.1 Artemisia annua
TATATATATATATATATATATATATATATATATATATATATATATACTAGCTTCATAACCCGCCTGATGGGCGGGTACGCTTCATAAAATTGTTTGTCAACTTCTTTTTACGCGTAAAGTAAATAATGAATAAGTCAAGTATGTTGAAAGCAATAAACTGAAAATCATAAATATATAGCTCATGTATTTTATGTAAAAAGAAAAATTATAAGTATCATAATAAATTAATTGCATGAGTTTAATACTTAATAAGAAAGATCATGAATATAATCAGGCAAGAGACCACTAAATAGTGCACAACATGTTGATTATTTCTCTACATTGACTACACATTATTTCCTTAAAAACATATTCGTCTTTATATAATATAAATCATAAATTGCATACACGTGTGTTTGTTACATGTTATAACATAAATTGTGCTTTACATTAGTGGATAAACCTCCGAATACATGCATTGAGCAATTTACATAATACGGTAAATTAAAAGGAACCTACATGATAAAATCATCATGAGCAACTAAGTCCCCTAATAAAATACAAACTAAGTGGGTGTTTGAATTTTTGTTTCCAAATGATTATCTGAATATTGTTACCTGATATCATCATAATCAGTTTTTAATGGGTGTCTCTGCACCCCTACCTCCTTTACAACTGATGGTGATCCGGGTTGTTTCCCTCTCGACAATGAAGCTTATCCCCCATCGTCTCACTGGCCGACTTTGACATTTTGATTCAACTATGGTTTTGATATCTGATTATTTAAGATGTCAAATAGCAGTTATCAGTTTCATACCCTTTCAAGAAAACTGTACAATTAAGTTCAAATAAGATTACCAAAATTATCCTCTTATAACCAATAACTATTGTTTCATTTGTCATTCTACACATTGATATCTTAAATCTTAGATTACATAGAATCGATAAAAACGTAAATGCTCATTACATTATCGTATAACTTCCCTAAAAAAGTGAGCATAAGTACTTTTTATCACAATCCGCGCTTCTAAATTTCTAGAAAGAGCAAGACCAAAAATATATTTGAAAACAATATTCAAATTTGACATCAGAAGTCCAAGTGTACCTTAAACTCGAAAGGGTGTGAGAAAGTGTATGCTTATATCATGCCTAGGTTGGTTCCTTCATCAAACATTCATCCGAGCCTCCATTAGGTCCAGCAAGTTTCGCTTGCAATCGCTGATACTTATCTTTGATAGCAGCAGAACTTAATACATCAACTTAATCTTGAAACAAAACAAAAGAACACTCACAAACACGAATTTCTGAGATTGCCTTTTTCAATATATGATAGATTAAAACAGAGAATTGCAAATGTAGTTTTTCATTTAGTTGTTTAAGGTTACACTGAGTCTCAAAATCAACACAAATCACCCCGATCATAAATACCAGTGTTGCAAAAATCGGCCTAATCGGCCGATTAATCGGTAATCGGCCCAGGACCTTGGAGAGAATTCCATGGAAATCGACCTATTAATCGGCCGAGTCAAGAAAATCGGCCAATTAATCGATAAAAAATCGCTAATCGGCCCCGGACCACCTCAGTACCGATTCACGATTTTTGCAACATTGATAAATACTACTTGATTAGATGTCTTTAGACTCATTTCATGTGACTTTAGAGCTTAAAAATTGATACATTTGACCCACAAAATATTGTCGTAAGGTTAGTTGGGTATAATGACATGTCAAAGGTAAACTTATCATCCACCCCCCCATTAAGTTCTCATTTACTGAATTATGTTGTGACTGCCATAGTGTGTTACCAACAAAAGAGAAAAAAGCTAGGTGACAATTGAAGCCTGATTCAAGAAATAAACTTTTCAATTGAAATTTCTTGTAGTTTCAAGATGTAATAGAATACGTATACAGACTTGCAAATTACCTCAAGGAGATCAGATGTATTGAAGTCTTGAGATTCAGTTTGAGAAAGTTTATTGCAAATCAAAGATAATTCCTTGGGATCTTGTTGGAAAATATTAATATACAAACTGAAATTGCTCCTTCCAACTCAGTAGCTTGACATCGTATTACAACTCTAGAATAAGCCACTGTTTGCTTATTCTTGATTTAAGGTATTTGTGGAGGATGTGCAACATTAGCTTCGGCTTATCAAAAAATATAAACCATGAATCAAATATGTTTCTATCAAGATTCGTTTATGCAATTATAATGAAATATTTATCATCAAAATTTAACAGTTAGGTATAATAATGTAATATTGACTATCAAGAATTAAATGTTAAGCATCATAAATACTGAATCTTCAATACCAAGATTCAATATTTGACACTAAATATTATAGACTTATCACATGTCTAATTGGCTTAGAAAATTAGAGATGGGGATATAAATTTAAGTAAAAGAGATGCACATTAAATATTGTTGTACCCTAATTATACCTCGTGATTACCCAATAAAGAAGTGTAGGAGTTGCACTATAAATAACTTTTGCTTTATTCTCAAATGCCTCGTGCGACAAACACAACACATAAGCTTTGAAGTACTTTGTTTTTACAATCAAGTGTTTGAAAATAACCCACTTTTTATAAACCACGCTCCACCTATAAACAATCAAAGTGTTTAAACATGGCGTTGTAATATAATGTGAGATATGGCTAAAGCTATTAAGTATAATGAGATAAATGTAGTATATGGCTAAAGCTAACTTACATGGCTTGTACTATATGCGAGATAACATCCCGATACGATGTGCATATTCAGACTCCTTTCATGACCTATTGACCTTCATCCAATATAATTGTGGAGTATCGCTTCAACAAAAAAATCATTCTGCTATATGAAAATGCTATCAGCCGCTACTCTGCAGAAAAATTATTACACCTTACGACCTAGTTCTGACTCTCTTTGCATTTATTACAGGATAGAAGTATGGGTGCGCATGCATAAACAAACACCAAGACTTTTAGTCGTTGATATATGTTAATAATAGTGCCAGTGTACAACAATCACTTGCAGAAGTATTTCGTATACATGTCAAATCAAGTACTCGTTTGTGCTTTGAGTGAATTTTGGTACAATACAAAGTTGGTTTCCGATAGGGACTAAGAAATATACCATTGTACTTTTCTGCGTATCTAGATATGTGGTAAACTATTTACCTCTGGTGCAACTAAATGTTATTTTCAGTAGCCCTTACACTTTGTCGATTCAGTAATCTTCACCAGCCCTTATACTTTGCCATCTGTAAACTTTCTTGAGACATTTTTTATAGCTTTTCTCAAAGAAGCTGCAAAAGTAGTGGCGACAGAATTGACATCAAGTTCTTCATCAAAACATAGAATTTCCATTGACTTTCAAAAGAAATCAATCTATTCCTGAATCTAGATGCCTAATTCTTTTGACTAAAATTGTGGATCGTTTTCCATTTAAGCATTTTTACAGTAATATTGTTATAAATAAAGTAAGAAGGGTGCACTATCTTACAGTAATATCAATTTGTGCAAATTACTTATGGAATTCTTGCATCACTTTCATTTGCCTCTGCATGAGCCATTTCCTGTAGAGGAGAGCATACTCGCATCATGAAAGTAACAAAATAGTAGTTTACCAAGACACGGAGAATTTATTCTTAGCTATTAGTAAAATCATAAATCAGTCAATCAAAGTAATACAAACATTTGGGCAGATTATGTAATGGGTCAAACAGGTGACTTATAAGAATGGGATGAACCAGGTTGTTTTCGCCACATATCTTTACAATTAAGAAAGCTATTAGTTAATAATGATTTAAGGTACAACAAAAATTGATAGATGGTATGCAATCTCTCCCTTTAACAGCGGCTAAAGGTAGTGTTAGTTCTATAAGAGACCATCTTGAAATGAACATACCAGAAAAAAAATGAAGCCTTGTATTATTAAGGTGATACCTGAGTTTTTTTTTTAAACTCACAGTGAGAACCTAATTCGAAGGTAATAAGTTTTTATTCGGTAATGTGGTTCCTTTTTTGGCGTTTCCGTGGTTTATGTTTGTATACATGAACATTGATTGCTTATTTTTAGAGTAAAATGAGAATAAACATTTTATGTTTAACTTACTCGTGGAATATAAGGTCAGCATGATCAAGTCCAAAATTAAGGTGATACCTGAGTTGGATACTTGAGTTATATACATATAATTTCAGTCAAATAATCCCTATACATATAATTCAGTTTCAACATAAAAAATCAAAATAATTTTAATTATATGAGACAGGTCACCTTTGTAAATCTTGTGCTTAGCAAAATGAATGATGAGCACAACGTGTCCCAATGCACCTTTGTCACCAAAGTAATCATCCAATTGGTTAGCATAAGCACCCCACAATGTGGCATTTTGGAGTTTATTTCCCCTGGAATAAATAGAGTTACATCAGCCAAAAAAGATAGCAATCACCAAAATAGAGAGAAACTTACAGCTGAATCAACTAATACGATTCTGACCACGCAACATTGTGTATACGTACCGTCTCGGCTATGTATGAAGCCAGTCTTTTTCACTACCCCAAATTTAGTAAAATATGCAGTTCTATAACCCGATATTCAAGATATTAGATAGATACCACAATGGTTCATGTGAAACTGTGAAATAATTAGCCTATTAGTTAACATCAAATATACTTATTACTGTATAAACTATAAACCAACAAATGATTACACTTCTTTTTGTTACTCTGTACATATAAATAATCTTTGAATCAAAATTACAAAAACGCTTTAATTGATCCCTAAAACAATAATATTAATAGAAATCACTATAAATTGCAAACAACAATGGACAATTCATTAAAACCATTATTCACACTCAAATTAACATAACAAACATGGAAACTGATATAATCAAAACAAACACTAACCGTGGGTGAAGTATCAATCCGATCAAACAATTTTGAAGGGTTTAGCAAATGATTAATCGGTTTCCTTGTGTTTAGGCAACCGATTAATCAAGAATAGTGATTAGGGAATGCATTTTCTTATTTGAATTAGTGGATGCGTTTTGATTTTAGGGCGAAACTGTTTTTTGTAAATGCGAGTGAATTGAGGAGGCTGTTTAGGAAATGAGTTATTGTGCGTTTCAAAACTGACTTTGTTTGCCATTTGAAGAATGAGTGATTATAGTAACTGTTTTGTATGTTTATTTTAAAAATGTATATTTTGTTTTCATAGCTTTCAACACAAACACTCAAGTGCTCTAGTGGTTGAGTATTTGTGGGTTGTTCAAGAGGTCATAGGTTCGAGTCCCATTAGCTGCAAATTTTTTAAAAATGATAAATTCNAAATGGGCAAAAGCTATCTTATGGTGGTGTCTCATTTGATTTTTCTGTATTTTAGCTACCTTAAAACGGGTTTCTTGTAGGGTATTTCTTAAACTACTATAGTCAGGTTGATTTCCTAGGTTATGATCATGACTTTTTTCTATCTTCTCAAGAAGGTCAAGGAAAATTTCATCTAAGTTATTTGAAATTTCCTCTAACTGATTTTCCTGAGTTTCTAAAGTTGTCCTAGTGGGGTTTTCTCCAAATTCATCTTTCCAAGATGAAATGGGAGGGTTTACTAAGTGAGGTGTAGGTGCTAAAGTATAGTGTTGCCTAAGTTCATATCTAGGGGTATAGGCAAGGATAGGGTTTCTAGGTATACATGGTTCTCTAGGGAGAAAGAAACCGTGTGGTTCTAATCTAGGAGTGGGGAATGGTGGGTGTAAAATAGGGTTTAGGGGAGTAATTGGTGATGCCTTAGTATAGAAATCTCTTAAGTGTTTTAAGTGTAGGTGACTCCTCCCAAACTAACCAGTCAACCAGGTGTGGTCAACCAAGTCAAATGAGGGAGAGAGTGATCAATTAATGATCCGGTGTAAGCACAGTGTATTCCTGGGTCATTATATCCCGACGAGATTGAAATTGTATTTTTGAAAACGTTTATGGAATGAGTGATTTGGAACAGTAACCAGATTGAGAATGATTATTTGGTATTGATTACACTAAGAAAATGATAATAAGATTCTACACTACGGGGAAACAGAATTAGGCTTGAGGAAAACCTAATACAGACAGACTAATCACGTAAATGAAAAAGGTTAAATATGAACAATTACAAACTACAGGGGTAAAAATGAAACTTTTACAAACTTAAAATTAAAAGAAAATTAAATTAAAAAGAAAATTATTTTTTTGATTATTCTAATATTTAAATATTATTTAATTAATAAAACTATTTAAAAAGTTAATTAAAACTAATTTATAACAAATCTAAAAAGGATTAAGATTACAAATTACACTAAAAATTTGCAAAATTAATTTCTAAAAATCTAAAATGACTTAAAAGAAATATAAAAATTAAAAATAAATATTTTGTCTTTTTGTGGATCTTTTATTATTTAATTACTAAACTATTATATAAAGGTTAATTAGACTAGAGTAAATAAGAAAAATAGAAAATGAAAAGAGAAAATTACAAATCCAATTTTTACAGATTCTAAATAATGTATAAAAGCTAGAAAAATTATAAAAAAGGATATGAGATTAATTTTAAACACTTAAACTATTTTCTTTTTGGTTTTTCTAATAAAACTGTTTTAATTATAATTAAATCTAAAAATTACCAAATTAATAGTATAAATTATGGGAAAATTACCAGAAGTGCTAAATATTATTTAGAACTTAGGAAAAATATAAAATTATACTACTGTTTAACAAAAGTTTATTAAAACTATTTAATTACTAATATTAACTAATAATTAATTAAACTGTTATTAATTCTAATAAATACTAAATGAACAGGGAAAATTCTAAGAAAATTTATACAAATACTTTAAGATACTAGAAATTTAAGAAAATTATAACAACAGATAAGTACTTAATTAAAATTTAAAAAAAAATGAAAATCTAAATTATATTAAATAGAAACTATCACTTTCCTTAAAAAGTGATGATTTTTGGAATTTTCTTTTTATGGGACTAATAAACTACTGGAAATAACAAAGTTTAATGAAAACAAAAAGTTTAAAACATGAAAATAAGTAGAAATGAGCTTATGAGCTTTCACAGTGAGCTTTTGGGCTCACAGTGATGGATTTAAGCTCAAACAAGCTTGGAACAAGCTTAATACTAAAAACCAAAAGTAAAATAAGATGAAAATAAGTGAAATGGACTGGAAATGAGAAAAAAGAACAATGAAATTCACTGAGAAGCTTGAAATAAGCTAATAAGCAATTCCACTCAACACTGTCAACCAAACACCCCCTGCAGTCAAATGTTGAGTCACTTTAAGCTTATGGAATAAGCTTGAAATGCCAAAGTATGAACTGGAGTAGCAAGTAGGGCTGGTGGGCTTTCCAAAAAGCCAAAGCTCACCTTGTGGGGTCTACTGGTGAGCTTTTTAGAAGCTTATGAAAATGGCTTGAATATACTGACAAGGCAGTATACTCAGCAAAATGGGACAAACTTAAAGCTTAATGCAGCCCTATTGAAAGAGCTTGAAAATGAAAAGTTAGCTTAGAACTTTGAAATATGGTTGCTTAGCTTCTGAAAGAAACAAGAATCACAAGCTTATACCAAGTAGTAAAGATTATGCAAGCTTATGATTATGACTAGTTAACCTGTGCACAGAGCATACTTTTGAAAAAGTGCCTAATAGAAGCTAACCAAAAAGCTGTTAAACAAGCTATTTAAAAATTATGAAAAATACACTGAACAAGATTAGCAGCCAAAGATTAAAACCTAAAAAGCACAAATCAATAACTCTAACATTAAAGCCTACAAGAAATTTCTAAGTTTATTCAAAAATTAATTATGCTGAAATGTTGACTTTTAAATTACCTAAACTATTTGTCCAAAATGAACTTTGGATTAATCCTAATCACTGATTATGATGTATTACACTGATTTAAGACTAGATTGATCAATAATAACAACTTATGAAAGAGATAGCATGATTATGGAACCAAGAAATCCAACAGTTAACAAGTAGAATTGGATCAAAACCTATTTTGACTTTTTATCAAAGAAGCACTGAATTTTATGGTTAAACTGAGGTATTTAGGCCCTATGTGACATGCATCAAACAAGAACAATAACATGTAAACCTTATAACACAGTGTAGACAGTGAATCCAAAAAATCCTTAAACAGACCTTATACTTAATTTTTCAAAGCAATTGATATGGTTAGATCTTTTCAAAGCAATTGATATGGTTAGATCACAACACTGATTCAAAAGTTCATATCATCATTAAGCAAGACCAATTGAGCATAAAACATCACAAGTATAAGCATGAAACACAGAAATGGCACAAATGCTAATTCACTGTGAAAATGAAATTATGAGCAACTATGAAAATCAATGAACAACACAGAGATTTTAAGCAATATTATCACCAACTAACACCTAATAAGCACAAAAAGCACAGAGATAAGCAGAGATAAGCACTACTACAGTAAGATCAAATTTATACTAAAAACTTGGAATTTAAGAAATTAAAATGGAAAACCTTTACTCTAGCTTTACTAGAGTTTCTTTATGCTCAACAAGCTCCTAGCTTATCAGAGATAAGCTAGGTAAAAGTCCATNCTTAGGTTTTACACCTTTCATAGATGAACCTAACTGATGAGTGTGTAATACTCCATCCATTGTTTACCTAATTGAACTGCCAAAACATCCAAAAACACCCATAATGCATCAAATAGTGAAAATATCCCAGGGGTTGTGTTTTATATGTTTTTTAGATGCAAAATGTTTGAAAACAAATGAAAAACAAGCAAAGTTTGCACAAATTGGCCAGTTTTCAGTCCCTCAACTTTCACAAATTTGCAAATCTAGTCCCTAAGCATTTATTTCCAAAGAAAGTCAACCAAAAGTCTTAGAAAATCACAAAGTTGTCATAATCAGTCCTTTGAATGAAAAGTTTTCCAAAGTTTACAAGTTTAGTCCCCTGAACTTTTGCAAAGTATCAAAAAATGAGCCCTGCCGATTAAAATCCTTTTTGGAAATAACAATTATGAGTCCTTGTAGTTATGAAACTTTTGGCAAAATAAATCATTTGGTGAAAAAGTTTGGGTGAATTACAGTTGGGCAGGCAAAGGGATGGGCCAAGGGGAAAAAGGGTGTGGTGGATGTTTGGGCTGGACTGGATTTTGGATATAAGGGGTTTAGAAAGTGAAATAAAGGGTCCGTTTCGTTTTGTAGTTGTTTAAGCCCAAGACCTATTATGTAATGTTCTGAAATTTTTGAAGGGTTGATTTTTGGCATTGTTCCAGAAAGTTATTTCAAGGGTTTTAACTTGCCAAGTGATGAATAGTACAAGGTTCTTATGTTGACTTTTCCACTTTTTTGAATCTTTAGGGACCATTTCTGCCGAACTTTGAAACTTGAGGGAGCAAGACTTGTAATTTCACCCAAACCTTTTCACCAAATTGATTATTTTTGCCAAAGTTTCCATAATAAAGGATCTACATAATTGTTATTTTCCAAAAGATTTTAATCGCAGGGGCTATTTTTGATACTTTTGCAAAGTTCAGGGACTAAACTTGTAAACTTTTGAAACTTTTCATCAAAGGACTGATTATGACAACTTGTGATTTTCTAAGGACTTTGGTTGACTTTCTTTTGAAATAAATGCTTAGGGACTAGATTTGACAAATTGTGAAAGTTGAGGGACTGAAACTGCCAATTGTGCAAACTTTGCTTGTTTTTCATTTGTTTTCAAACATTTTGCATCTAAAACATATAAAACACAACCCTGGGATATTTTCACTATTTTGATGCATTATTGGGTGTTTTTGGATGTTTTGGCAGTTCAGATTAGGTAAAAATGATGAGTATTTACACACTCATCAGTAGGTTATCTATGAAAGGTGTAAAACCTAAGGGTGAAGGTGTATCTAAACTATTCCTAGAGTCTTCTAAGGAATCAGGAAGGTATGGTTTAGAGGAATAATGTAACACCCCCATTTTTACAGTTCGCAACGGATTTAGGGTTGGGGTATTACTTCATTGAATCACAGTTACAGTAATAGAAAACGACTCGAAAAGAGACGTTTTTAGAAAATAGGTTATCATTCCTTAAAATATCAGAGTTTTTACAGTGAAAGGTATACTTTTACTTTTGTTGAGGTCCAAAAGTCTGAGTAATAGGTTATTTTTGAATGATAACCGGTTTGAAAGTCCTCCGAGTTCAGTGCCTCCTTCTGCCTTAACTCCGTAGTAGTGATATACCTAGGATACATGCTTAAAAAGTCAACACTAGGTGTTGAGTGAGAATCATAGGTTTAAGTGTTAGTGAATACAAGTTCCCTGGGCTCCGTTGTTACACCCATCTGGGAAAATGTTGTGTGTGTGTGTGATAATTGTGATGCATGCACAATTATCAAGAGTGGGGTATGTTGCACTAAGCTCATGAACCACACGTTAACAATCCGGGTCATGGGGGTTGCAGACCCAACCATGATGGGATAGGAAGGATAACTTTGCCAAAGTTAATCCTTAGGAGGGTTCAAATATAGTACTTATTGGTACCATCCAGAGAGATGTTAATACCAACGGGAGTTATCAAACTCCAATAGATCTATCAACTATATTCGCGTTCGCGTGGGTAGAATATCCCAAACTCACAGAAAAAGAGTGTAAGGCTATGAACTCACCTGGGCTTAGGGAAATCTAATTGATGTATAAGTGACTCGGGAACTAGACTGCCTTACTCACGTATCCTGATGTTGTTGTAGTTGTGGATGTATGTCAAGCTTTAGTTGTTTAGTTTAAGTTTCTTAAGTAATCATTCTTAGGGTTTTTAGAGTTTTTGATATAACACAACACCGTTCAGGCCATCACAATTCAGAAGTATAAGACTCCTCACATGAAGCTCTTACTATTGTATTATGTTATCAACATAATACCGTTCAGGCAATCATAATTCAGAAGTTAATACTCCTCACATGAAGTTCCCTACTATTGAGTTATGTTATTATTAGGGTTTAGTTATAACATAACACCGTTCGGGCCATCATTCCGAAGTATATACAATAATCGTTTGAGGAGTCAGGGCACTTTAAATCGTAAACCCAGCAAACTCGTGAAAACGAAATATCCATATAGTACTCCTCACATGAAGCTCCTTAGTATTGTGTTAGGCTTTCAACTTAAAAATAGGTTTGCTATATATATATATGAAAATAGTTTATTTTATAACCTTTAAGTTTCTATAATTACAAAATTCCTATACTTATAATACTTATACTTATAATTATCTATACTTAATACTATTAGTCCTTATACTTATATATTTTAGGAAAATGGCAAGAATGACCCTTGGACTTATAAGTTTTCTATATTTACCATTTATACCCTTACCTTTATAACTTTTGCAAAACTAGTCCTTTTAAGTTTATAATTATTTAACTTTCTATCCTAAGGTTTTATAACTTTGCAAAAAGGGTCCTTATACTTATAGCTTCTAAGAAATGTCAAAAATAGTCCCTAGACTTAATATTTTCAGAAAGTTACCATATATACCCCTATGCATGGAAAACTTTGCAAAACTAGTCCTAATTCCATGCAAACTATATTTTTATGAAACAAAAAGGTTTTCTAGCTTATGTTTGACTAATATTAGCTTATCTAAGTTATCTAAACTAGCTTAGGGCTTATGGAAAGGACTTATAGCATGTAAACATGTATTCGACTCTATTTAGGGTTTTAAAAAGAAAACTAACTAGTTCTAGTGTTCAAGGCTTAGGCAAGGGTTCCTATGGGATCTAAGGCATCCTAATACTATCCTAAGACTAAACTAATGCTAATAGAACAAGAAATGAAGGCTTACGTGACTAGGGAGGGCTTAACGAGGGTTTAGGGTTTTCTCGATGGCAAAACGACTCAACAAGGCCTCAAGACTTTGTTTGCTCGACTCCTAGGCCTACCACAGCTCGTATACTAATACTACTACAGAAGGTTTGAGGTGAAAAGAAGAGAAGAGGTGTGAATGAAATGGAGAGGGGACGGGGGGTATGTATAGGTCGCGAGGGGGGTTTAGGTGTCAAACGAAGTGGTGTGGTGTCGAGGAGGGGGAGGATGAGTAAGCAGAGCTAGGTGGTGACTAGGAGGAGCTATAGGGTGATGAGGACGAGCTACAAGTAGCTAGAGGCGGTTATGAAGTCGGTTTAGGGTTTTTGTGGTGGAAATGGAATCGTGGGAGGAAGAAGGTGACAAGGAGGTGATGCACCTCCTTGTGTAGGTGCTTGTAAGGTTCTAGGGTGCTAGGTAGGTTAGGGGGAGGTGCTAGGGTGCTTGGTTGCTAGTTTAGAGGTGCAATAGTAGCTTAATTCTAAGGTTTAGGTTTAGTTCTAACCTAGTTTTACCTAGAGTAAGTTTAGGGTTTTGCCTAGGGTTTAGTGCCTAAGTTAGGTTCCTAACAGTGTCTAATGACTAATCCTAAGTGCTAAAGGGCTTATACTAAGTGGTGGTAGCTTATGGGAAAGATTTGGGAAGGTTTGACCTAGTTTCCGGGAAGTTATAACCTAGTTATGATTTTGTGCCTAAGGGACTTGTACCTAAGCTCTAATGGGTTGTACTAGTGCCTAAGGGTCCTAAGGTATCCTAATGTTCCTAGGGTAACTCGTACTTAAGCCTTGGAAACTTTCAAACTAGTTTAGTTAAGCATATAGGTTTTAGTAAGCACATAGGTCTAATTAGGGCTTAATTAGGGTTCATTAGGGTTTTGTGATATGTTTTGTGTGTTAGATTGGTAGATTACTTATTGTGGTGTTGTTGCGATCTTATGCTTGACATACCAAGGGTTTATAGGATGTGAGTGTTGAGTTATTTGGCTTGTGTGGATACGTGGGCAGGTTTAGAGAGTCATGCAAGTAATGAATGCACATAAAAAGCAAAAATTTACCTGTGAAATACCTACTATAGGTATTTGTAATGGGAATGATAGTGATGAGATTTTGTGAGTTGTTACAGTCTTACCCCCTTAGAAGAAATCTCGTCCCGAGATTTTGATGAACGTAGAAGTAGGGGAAAGAATGAGTCAAGAAGGACAAGAGGAAAGAAAAGAGTTGTACAAACGGAGCAGGAATTGTTTGTACATGTGCCAAATACTTGGTCTCATTTATTTATATCTCATTACTTACAAGTAATGGCGTCCCAATTCTTGTAAGCAGGAGCTTATAAATTCATGATCCATTTGATTTATAACTTTCTTCTTAAAATGAAAGAGTGTCCTGATTCATTTTAATAGAATAGTCATCATAAATCGTCCTTAAGTAGTACTGGCGGAAAACGGAAAAGTGATCCACATTTAAGGAAATGTGGTCCAAACATGCTTTGGAGACAAGTTCCAATCATGGTGGAAACAAGTTCAAGCCATGGTGGAGACAAGTAGTAGCCATGGTAGAGACAAGTTCTAGCCACGGTAGAAACGAGTTCTAGTCATGGTGGCCAGTTCTACAACCTCTCTGTTGAGCAACTAATCACCTGGTAGTTATACCATGTTATGACTAGTTTGGCGGACGTTATCTCATTCTTGCAACCTTTTCAAGGCGAGATAGTATAATACCATTATCGAACATAATGAGGATTAAAGTTCGGCATAGATATTCTTACAAGATCTAACTAATAGAATCTTGCGATATGACGAGAAATACAAGTTCTAATTCTTAGAACATTGTAGGACTAGGTAGGGAGAGAATATATAGTAGGGAAAGTAGAATGAAAAATGACGGAAGATCGAAAGGATAGATGAAAGCGGGAGAGTGAATTTTATAGGAAAGAGTAAAGAGAAAGGATGGAAGGCAAGGGATGAAATAGGAAGGTATAAAGGAGTGAGAGAAAATGAAGGAGTGGGTTTAAACAGAAGAGTAGGATTAAACGGTAGAGTAGGAAGGTGGGATAATGAAATTTGAATGAAAAGATGAGGGGAAACAGGAGGATGGGGTTTAAAACGAAAGAATAAGATTAAACGGAGAAGTTAAAGAATAGGATACCTGTAAAGATAGTATCCTAATGGAATTTTAGATTTACTAGATTCCTCCAAGATTTGTTTTCCCCCTAAGGTTCTTCTAATCCTAAAGTGGTATTGATGCGCGTGATGTGTCGTTGCGGTTTAGCAGTATTAATCCCTATTCAAGTTTTAAATTTATATTTAGCCGACTTATCAATAACACACACACTTAACGAGCAGTGTACCCGGTCAGTATGAATATAATGGTAAGTAGAGTGTCGATCACTAAGAGTGGAACGTATTATCTAGTTAACCTAATCAGTATTTTAATATCCTAAGTTAGTTTTACAGCCTAATCTAACGCAGGGGGGTTCAGCCTGAGAGACTGGCACAGATTGATTGAATTAAACGGTAAATTAAACTAATGAGCACGAATCAGCGAATAGCATAAACGTATACAGATGGATAATAGAGACTATAAGAAGACCTGTCCTGATAATTAAGTAGCTTGTCACTTGTTTTATTGCTAGTGTTATATGAAGTGTATATTAATTAAACCTTTCTCGTTGGATCTCATTATATCGGCGAGTAAACCCTTAATGATTAGTTATGTCTATCCTGTTTATCTAAAGACGTCAGATTAAATAGGCGAGGAAGGGGTATGGCAGCCCAAGCAATGCTCAGCTAGACACAGAGGTTATCAATGCACTAATATAAGTCACCAAAGACACCATCATATAAACTTTAATTGATGGGAAAGCAATATTAAGGGGTGTGTATGATTTTCCGTAGTCACATATCACATGCCCATCTATCCTGATGAATTAAAGTGTACTATTACAATAAAAAAAACTACTTAATGAATTAAATACATGCAGGACCTTCTTACAGCTCTAAGATCTTCGTTTGGGGTGTCTCTTGTGTTGCTTCTTCGACTGAACTCGGCTCCTTAGGGTTATGTTGCACACAAAATTCGTCTAGGTCTTGGGGTATTTATATTTTCTGTCTTAGGGTTCGATGCGGCGCATTAAGTAGATGCGGTGCATTGACTTAACTTCGCGTCGGGTCCAAGATTAATATATTCTAGAATATTCGTACACCGTCTTCAGATGCGGCGTAACTTAAATCTTTAGGCGGCGTAACTTAAATCTTTATATTCTTGGGTTATTTTTATGTTCCATTGTGTTTCAGTGTATGCCCTTGGGTGTTATTAGAACAGTTAAAACATAAAAACCAGTACTTGTTAGTTAAAAAGTTAAATCTTAGTTTATTTTCTTATTTTTGTTTCACTGTCAAGATTTTTAGCACCTCAATCACTCATATTAGTTCATCATTTATTAGGATTGCTTAAAATGATCTTATTGTAGCTTATCATTACATAATTAGTCATTAGGATTCATTAGAAATTCACAAAAGTCAAAATTTGCATGTCCTTTCAGAAGTCAAAATCCACAGTGAAAAAGTTCTTGAATAAACTTGCCCATTTTCTCTAGGCCTTGATATTAGATTTTAGATCTTGTGTTTTTTGGATAACATAATTTGGTTGCTAATCTTCATTAGAGTATTTTTATTCATTTTTATCTCTTAGGTTAAACTGCTTATTTGGCTTATTACTTTAGCCTGTTTTACTTGGACCTCCCCTATACCCAGTGTGCACACCCAAATTCACAGGCTTGCATAGTGTTATCTAGTGGACCCCACCCTTTTCTTATTAGCTTTTTAGAGACCTTATCCAGCTTATTCAATAGTCCAGGGCTCAATTTGGGTTTTTGGACCTTTGCCCCTAGCTTTTCTTGGCCTCCAAGTTGTCCACAACTCACTGAGCACACTGAGTGCTCAGTGTTTGCACCCAACTTTACAAGCCCACCCTGAGCTTATTAGTGANAGCCTGTTTTACTTGGACCTCCCCTATACCCAGTGTGCACACCCAAATTCACAGGCTTGCATAGTGTTATCTAGTGGACCCCACCCTTTTCTTATTAGCTTTTTAGAGACCTTATCCAGCTTATTCAATAGTCCAGGGCTCAATTTGGGTTTTTGGACCTTTGCCCCTAGCTTTTCTTGGCCTCCAAGTTGTCCACAACTCACTGAGCACACTGAGTGCTCAGTGTTTGCACCCAACTTTACAAGCCCACCCTGAGCTTATTAGTGAACCTTAGGGTTTGCTTATTGGCTTATTGGAGAGCTAACCTGGCCTACTTTTCAAATCAAGTTTCAATTTGGACCCTTTATCACCCCTGTGGGCCCCACACAGGGCTGCAGATAGACCCATTTTGCTTGTTTGGACTGTGGTTTTTTCATAATTGCTTATTTGAGTTTTTTGCTTATTCAGTGTGCTAACTCAGTAGATTTGGCTTATTTTACATACACATCAGTAGTTTAAAGCTTATTGTGTGGCTTATGTGCATTGCATAGCTTTTTCACCATCAAAATCTCATTTTCAAACAAAAAATCAATCTGTGGGAAATATAAGTGTGCATACAGCTTATTTTTAAGTTATAAAAAGTTTGTTTTTGTAAACTTACTCATTTTCAGTGTACAAATAGTTTTCAAAAAGAAAATCCAAAAAATCATCACTTTTAATAAAGTGATAGCTTCTATTTAAGCCATTTGGCTTATTGCTCAGCTTTTTCAAAAAGCAATTTTCATTTTTATAATTTCCATAAGTTCCTGACATCTTGTAGTATTTTTAGTAATTTTTCCAGATTTTTCTCTTTTCATTTAATATTTTTAATAATTAATATTAGATTTAATAATAATTAGGCAATATTAGTAATTAAATAGTTTTATTAATTTTTATTTAACAAAAGTAGGTTTTTCTAATTTTCCTTGGTTTTAAATATCATAAAATAATTTTAGGAAATTTGTCATAATTTTCACTGTTCATTTTCTATTTTACATAATTAAAATAGTTAAAAATAGTATTTAAGTAATAATTAACTTAATAATTAGTAAAATAGTTAAATAATAGTTTTTATAAACGTTTTATAATTTTCTAGGATTCTTGTAGTGATAATTTAGTTTTCTAAAATTTTTCATAATTTTCTAAGTCATTTTGCTATTTTTAGTAATTTAAATTAGTTAAATAGTTTTAATTAGTAATTAATTAATAAAAAATCCACAAAAAGACAAAAAATATAATTTTAGTTTTTAAATTATTTCTAAGTTATTTTAGAATTTTTAAAAGTGAATTTGCATTTTTCTAACTTAATTTAGTATTTTATCATATTTAGTTTAATTTAAATAGTAATAATAAGTATTAAATAGTTTTTAATTAATATTAAATAATAAAATAATCAAAAAAGTATTTTTCTTTTTTATAAAATTTTCTTTTTATATTAAGTTTGTAAAANTCTAGATCACCAAACGTGTAATATACAAAATTCCAAAACTGCGTGTATATATTTTCCATATTAGAATACGTATTAATTATACAAAAAAGCGTGAATGTATATACAAAATCATAGAAAAAATTTTAAAAATAAATCTGTATATATATATATATCTAGATCACCAAACGTGTAATATACAAAATTCCAAAACTGCGTGTATATATTTTCCATATTAGAATACGTATTAATTATACAAAAAAGCGTGAATGTATATACAAAATCATAGAAAAAATTTTAAAAATAAATCTGTATATATATATATATCTAGATCACCAAACGTGTAATATACAAAATTCCAAAACTGCGTGTATATATTTTCCATATTAGAATACGTATTAATTATACAAAAAAGCGTGAATGTATATACAAAATCATAGAAAAAATTTTAAAAATAAATCTGTATATATATATATATCTAGATCACCAAACGTGTAATATACAAAATTCCAAAACTGCGTGTATATATTTTCCATATTAGAATACGTATTAATTATACAAAAAAGCGTGAATGTATATACAAAATCATAGAAAAAATTTTAAAAATAAATCTGTATATATATATATATCTAGATCACCAAACGTGTAATATACAAAATTCCAAAACTGTGTGTATATATTTTCCATATTAGAATACGTATTAATCTGTTTTTTTCCCTAAAAAAAATATAGGTAAAAATTTATTGTTATCTTTAAGATTTTTTGTAGGTTTTACATAATCTTACACTATATATACTACATCATTAATCGACCTACATCATAGTTGAATAGTCGAATAGCAAAGGAAGCTAATTCATCCGAAAAGCAACAGAAGGGAAAGAAAAAAACTAGAATGAATTCAGCCAAACAACCACTAAGAAAAGGTGCTCGACTGAATTAAGAGGTATGTTGGTGATTCGAATAAATGTTTCATTGTTGTATAAATTTTTTGGTTAATGAAAACCATATTATTTGTGATTAATTTACAAAAGACAATCATGCTGAAAAAGATATGACTACTTTGGAACCGGCGGGTATATACGTATACATTCTATTCTATTTGTACATGAAAAAATTATAGGATATTTTATGCATTAAATACACACATTAGATGACTTAAGCTGGTCAATTCAAGTTCTAAATATTTTTTTCCTCAATTTTATTTTTATAACCCTATGGGTCCTTTAAATCTTGCTATGCTGTTAGGGTTGTAGTATCAAACTACTATACTATTTCATCACCACAGGTGACACATTCGGATTTCGTTTTGAGTTTTTTGTTAAAAGCAACAACACAGTACTCACAAGCAATGGTGAAAATTCAAAGCAAAAACAGGGAGGACTTCATCCATAAGAAGAGAAGTCATGCTGCAGCGGTAAGAACTCAGGACTCATCTTACAAAAACAACGCATCTAAAAGAATGAATCTGGAAAGATATAATGCAAAAAAAATGGAGATGAAATAACAGCACGCTCATTTCTGGTTGTGATTTAAACATAACTTGATAAATGCTTGCTGTTCTTAATAACCTTTTTATCATCTTATTCCTCGCGTACATTAACATATATTTTTTATTTGTCTATTCCCACCCACTGTTGATTCTCAACAAACAAAAACAATTGACGGTCTCTAATAACTTGCAGGTTCATCCCCATCTCCAGGTTCATCCCCATCTCCCTCTCGTTCTCCTGATGTGATTCACATGCGATAAACCATCACCCAACACCATCTTTCACCGTGTTCTAGTAACGGTATTACCACCGCATCTCTATCAGTTTTATTGAGAATCCATGAGCTAGAAAGGAGCCTTTAGATCGAAGGTCGAAGGATTGTTTAGGAGTTGTGTTTGGTTCGATGTCGACACCGCAGTCGTACGCCACCACCACAGCGCCGTGGTCGCCGTCATCCTCCTCGTCTTTTCCCGATTTGGTAAATCGTGAAACCCCATCCTATCTTTCTTGTTTTTATTTATCACCGATTTATATTTGATGTGCTAAGTTTCGTGGATGTTTAAATGGATAAAAAACCGAGTATAACTTGGTTGTGTTAATGATTCCTTTTGGATTAAAAATAGATTAAGGTAAGTTAATAATGAATTCGTGTGGTGAGAAAACTGTAAAGGGTGTTTGTTCGCTTATTTGGAATCAGGTCGGGTCGACCCACTTGGGTCTCATATTCGATGCTGGATCAGTTTTGACGTTTGTGATGTTGTTGTTATTCTTGAAGGATAAGAGTCAAGTGAGATAAGTTTGGATTAGCTTATTTTGGAGTCTAAATTATGTGTGATTTTGTGTAGTTTTGCGGTCTATTTTCGTTGAGTCTTGGCTCGATGACACCCAAGGAAGGGTGTCGAGTTTGATTTGACCCACGTAGGGTGTTGGTCTTGTGAGTGTGTCATATACCGAGAAGGCGAACCTTTTCGTCTTGTGTCTCGGTATAGCAAAAAACAACAATGGTGATTTATTTTATGATTGGTTGCTCAAGTTCATTTTACAACTTATAAAACATAAGTGACAATTGTTTTGCTAAAACGTTAGGGAGCGTTTTTTTTTAACCAGTAAGGGTGCACTTGATTATAGTCGAATTGGGTTCGCAAGCCCACAATGATAAAAAAAAGGGAGTGTTTGGTTAAGATATTAAAGGTTTGTTTGATATAACTTGTGGTAACAAAAAAAATATAGTTGACTAACGTGTTTGATTTGTCTCGGGTGATTGGTACGTTTCGGATATAATGGAATTTGATATTTGATATTGGACTATACGGTTACTTAACGGACCTTATTTGATTTATATCAATAACTATTGGACAAATATTGGACTCGTATCGACATTTATTGGATATTGGAAATTCTTGGACTTATTGGACTTGAAACGAATACAATATATTAGACTCATAACGAATTTAATATATTTGATTCGCAACGAATACACAATAAGTAAATAATGTCTAATAATCAACGAATACACTTTATAGTTTTCTAATAAATTGTCGGGAAATATTGTTTTGGAGAATTGAGTTTAGGTAAAGTCTATTGACTTGGAGAAGTTATATAAATGGACGTGTCCTGCCGAAATTTATAAAACTTTCTAAACTTACATTTTTATTTTTAATCATTTTTAAGATTATTTTTATAAAACCCGACAAAGAATTTAAAATGAATAGTTTTATTTAATCCTTAAACCCCTTTCGCATTTGAATTATTAACTTGTGACTTTTTATAAAACATATTGGACTATTTTAAACTATTTGGGAATTATGGGGTAAATACCAAAACTTATCAATTGACCTATTTATATTAAATAGTCAGTAGGCGTCATTTTCTAGATTTTCTTCGATTAACTTGAGTTCTAGTTAATATCTATCCACTATGTCGATGTTTATTCTTCTTTAGTGTGAGTTGTATGTCGATGTTTATTCTTCTTTAGTGTGAGTTGTATGTCAATGTCTTTCTCATTTTGGCGTGAGTTGCATCATGAGTCTATGTCTTCTTACCANAAGTCTATTGACTTGGAGAAGTTATATAAATGGACGTGTCCTGCCGAAATTTATAAAACTTTCTAAACTTACATTTTTATTTTTAATCATTTTTAAGATTATTTTTATAAAACCCGACAAAGAATTTAAAATGAATAGTTTTATTTAATCCTTAAACCCCTTTCGCATTTGAATTATTAACTTGTGACTTTTTATAAAACATATTGGACTATTTTAAACTATTTGGGAATTATGGGGTAAATACCAAAACTTATCAATTGACCTATTTATATTAAATAGTCAGTAGGCGTCATTTTCTAGATTTTCTTCGATTAACTTGAGTTCTAGTTAATATCTATCCACTATGTCGATGTTTATTCTTCTTTAGTGTGAGTTGTATGTCGATGTTTATTCTTCTTTAGTGTGAGTTGTATGTCAATGTCTTTCTCATTTTGGCGTGAGTTGCATCATGAGTCTATGTCTTCTTACCACACCACACGAAACATAAAGCTTTCTTACGAAATCTTTGATACTAAACTTTTATAAAGTAATGATTTGAGTGATCCACGAAAACTATGACACATCGTCTTTTATAGACTTTATTATTGTACGAACTATATTTTGAGATAATCGTATGCGTATTAGGATGTACCCTCGTGTTCGTACTACTTGGTGACGTCGTGCCCATCTTTTGGATATCGTTGTGATTAGCTCTAGATGCCAAGTTGTCTCCGTCCTGATCTTTGCATTGCTGTGGCTAAGGTGAGTTCATAGCCCCCCTTCTTTTTAAACAGTTTTCATAACTATTTTTGGGGGAGAATACATGCTCTTTTGACTAAACTCAATGATTGATTATTTGAATATGTGAACGGATTGATTAAGATTTGATTGATTGATTGATTGATTTACCGATATACTTGATTTGGATATTCGAAGGCATTATGTGTTTACCTGGTTTTTATATGAGAGCTTCCTTGCTCAAACTATTTTCTTGGACCTGCTACTACTTTGTTTTGCTACATGTGTTGGCTAGATAAGGTTATACGGAAGTAGATGTCGACCTAGAGCTAGGGCGCTGTGACCCTAGTTTGGTATAGACTCTGTTGCGGCCTAGATCCGGGGCAGTAACGGGTAGTTCCTTACTGTGATTGTGCGACCTGGCTAGTGACCGTTGAGGGGCCCACTCATTATGACCCTTCATCTTTCCTAAGATGATAAACTATTGATTGTGATTGAGATTGAGATTGTGATGATGGTGGATTGTGATGTCTATACCTGCGTCTAGTCACACATAGCACTTAAACTCTTCAGGTCCACAACTGTTTTTATAACTTAAACTCTATGAACTCACCAGCGTAAGCTGACCTTTAGCATGTATTCTCAGGTTTAAGGCGATAGCTCACTATTTGAAGGTGCTTGGCAAGGGGCATGGTCATAGGCAACTCTAATGAACATTTGGGACCGCTTTAATTATTTTATGGGCCTATTTCCGCCCTATTTTATATCATGTAAACTTTATGCTTTACATAACAGTTTTTATTCCAAATAAATGATATAAAAACCATTCTTTGTTCCTTTTGTTCTGATACCGATTTCGTAGCACCCCAATGCATGTATGCTTCCGCTAGACCCGAATTTTAGGGGTGTTACAGATTGGTATCAGAGAACTGGTAATTTTAAAACCTAGACTATAACCACTTTTGTAAAAATTAAACCCTATGACCGCTATGTGCCTGCCTGCCAAGCCGATGCCTCGCATAAGATTTTGTTTGAGGATGTAGTTGTTTAGATAACTGAGAATACATTGGATAATATATTGAATGATATGATTGATGATAAGTTGATGAGACATTTGATGATTTTTGTGATGAATTGTTTATGATATAATCGATGAGTTTGAGGATATAATCATTGTAGTGTGTGCCTTACTTTTGGGATACTTCATATGCGCCTATCTTAGCTATTCACCATGAGCATTTCCATATGCTTATGCAAGCACCACATCTATCACTGAGTTACGCTATTTCCTTGCGTAATCTCATTATTGAATGTTGATTTTGCACACTAGTCGTAGTATTGAGAATGATTTTGGGATATAAAGGACATATTACTAGCATAACTAGGCTGAGTGTTTCAAAATTCATTGAACCTCGGGTGAATGTAGATTGGTCACATACATTCAACCAGGGACAGTTGGACATAGCCTGATCACCTATGTCCGGCTCAGAGGTGAATTTTGCGATGCTGAGGGTAGTTATAACAACATTATGTTTGGGTTAGAGTTGCATTTAGGAATGATAAGTTTGCGTGCACACACAAGCACTGAACATAACACATAAGCCTGCACTTGCACACGACACACTGGCATCACAACACCTCATGAATCGTAATGCTTCTAAAACCACTAAATGTCCTCGTTTATGTGGAATTCCTGTTTGTCGCCATCGGGCGTAGTTCGCATTGGGTCGGGTTAGCCCCGATTGACATCATTTGAATCCGAGTTGCTTATCGTCACAAGCCTCGTCGATCATATTGGAATTATTGTTTGGATTTGATTCGGTTATATTTGGATTTGATTTTGGTTACGTTTGGATTCGATTTCTGGCTTCGTTTTGATTTGATTTCCGGTTACGTCTTGAGTTGACTTTTGACTATTTTGGATTTGGTTTTGACCATGTTGGATTTGGTATNATTTCCATATGCTTATGCAAGCACCACATCTATCACTGAGTTACGCTATTTCCTTGCGTAATCTCATTATTGAATGTTGATTTTGCACACTAGTCGTAGTATTGAGAATGATTTTGGGATATAAAGGACATATTACTAGCATAACTAGGCTGAGTGTTTCAAAATTCATTGAACCTCGGGTGAATGTAGATTGGTCACATACATTCAACCAGGGACAGTTGGACATAGCCTGATCACCTATGTCCGGCTCAGAGGTGAATTTTGCGATGCTGAGGGTAGTTATAACAACATTATGTTTGGGTTAGAGTTGCATTTAGGAATGATAAGTTTGCGTGCACACACAAGCACTGAACATAACACATAAGCCTGCACTTGCACACGACACACTGGCATCACAACACCTCATGAATCGTAATGCTTCTAAAACCACTAAATGTCCTCGTTTATGTGGAATTCCTGTTTGTCGCCATCGGGCGTAGTTCGCATTGGGTCGGGTTAGCCCCGATTGACATCATTTGAATCCGAGTTGCTTATCGTCACAAGCCTCGTCGATCATATTGGAATTATTGTTTGGATTTGATTCGGTTATATTTGGATTTGATTTTGGTTACGTTTGGATTCGATTTCTGGCTTCGTTTTGATTTGATTTCCGGTTACGTCTTGAGTTGACTTTTGACTATTTTGGATTTGGTTTTGACCATGTTGGATTTGGTATTTGCTATGTTTGGATTTTGGCTATTTCTCGTGATTTTGGACCTTGTTCCAAATTTGGATTTGGCATTTAGCCTCGTTTCTTTTGGCGATCTAGTCACAGCCGCCTCTACCTTAAGCCCTATGCTCAATTGATGAGTTTTCTTAACCAATGATGTTTATTTTCTTAACTGATGATATTCATTTCCGTAATCGATGATGATTCCTTTTTCTAATCGATGATATTCATTATCTTAATCGACGTTATTCATTTTCTTAATCGAGGATATTCTTTTTCTCAAATCGATACTATTCAATCAATGTTGTTTTAGTGACGATGTTCAATCGAGGTTGTACTTTCCGGCTCTAACCTAAATATCGTGCTGAATCCATCGACTCCAACGGATTGCTAGTAGCTATCAACTTTCTCTTACAGAGTTGTACTTCGAATTTGTTAAATCCCCCAATCAGCAAAGATTCCGTTCTTAACAAAATTCTTAAGATTTTGAGAGGTAACCTGAATCACGATCCTTGGGACAACCACCTATTCCTTCCCTCGTCCCTCGGAAATACCAAATATCCTTGTCCCTCTCTTATTGGATAGTGAAACTGCCTTGAAATTAATTTACAAAATGTTGCTATCTTACAAGATGTTTTACTGCTACTTCAAAAAAATCAAAATTTCGATTTTACCACTATTTTGTAAAGGAGAATTATTTTTCCTGTTATCTCACAAACTATTTTACGAAATTGTTTCGTAAAATGATTTTATGAAATATTTTGGTTGTCATGTTACAATGTTATGGACCCAAATGCAACCTTGCTACTATCCTAAATATCAAAATTTTGATCTAACTACCATCTTATAAATGGTGAATTGCTTCCTTGATACCCTGTAAGTTATTTTACAAATAGCTTAATAAGACTATTTCATAAAACGTTTTGCTATCTTGCTACAATGTTATGAAATCAAACTGAAAATCAAGATTTTGACATTCCTACAATTTTATAAACAATGGGTTGTTTTCCTATTATCCTATAAGCTGTTTCTCAAATCCTTTTGACGATTGCTATTCTGCTACCATATCATGAGCTAGACCTCGGGAGCGAATCCCGACCTCTACCCGAGTATCTGTTGATAAATCTTACTTAACCTGTTTACCTCCTGCTAGTCAACAAAATGAAAAGTATGGACAACCTTGCTCGTCTATACGTAAAGAAGATCGTTGCGCATCATAAAGTGCCGATTTCTATTCCTTCAGATCGAGACAATCGTCTCACACTTACATTTTTGTCAACCACTTCCTAAGGGCCATGAGGACAGATCTGGAAATGAATACTGTATATCATTTTTAGGCTGATGGCTGAAGTGAAGAAACCATTCAAACATTTAAGGACATATTTCGTATCTACTTAATCGAATTTGGCAATAGTTGGGATAGACACCTCCTGTTGGTCAATTTCTCTCTTACCACTATTTTAGTATTTCAACGGCACTGCAAAAGACCCTCTATGGTCGCGAGTGCCGATCGCTGACTTGTTGAATAAAGATGGAGATACCCGACTTCCTGACTATGAACCTATTCACGAAACTACCAAGGAAATCGTCCGAAGTCGAAATGGAGAAGTAAGCTGCTCGTGTATTGTTAGAAACCCTGACGATGTAAACCTCTTGAATCCTTGGATAAAGCCTAGATTAAGCTTAAAGATTCACCATGAAAATGCGTGAAACGTTTAGTAAACACAATGATTGATTATTTGAATATGTGAACGGATTGATTAATTTTGATTGATTGATTTACCGATATACTTGATTTGGATATTCGAAGGCATTATGTGTTTACCTGGTTTTTATATGAGAGCTTCCTAGCTCAAACTATTTTCTTGGACCTGCTACTACTTTGTTTTGCTACATGTGTTGGCTAGATAAGGTTAGACGGAAGTAGATGTCGACCTAGAGCTAGGGCGCTTTGACCCTAGTTTGGTATAGACTCTGCTGCGGCCTAGATCCGGGGCAGTAACGGGTGGTTCCTTACTGTGATTGTGCGACCTGGCTAGTGACCGTTGAGGGGCCCACTGACTCGTCTCAGAACCAACAGGTATTGTCACACAAGCTAGCCACTTGTGAATGGCTAACCGTAACAAATAAACCCTGAAAGCTTGAGACAAGATGCAATGAAATCCTGGAGAGTATAGTGTTTCCCCGGGTCGTTAAAGTCCCAACGAGGCTGAAATTGTGTTTGGAAAACGTTCTGGAATGAGTGATTATGAATGGTAACCAGATAAAGATTTGGATTGATTTTACACTAATGATTGCTTGGAATTGAAATGAAAATGTACAATAACAGATATGACAAAT
>LBNU01032818.1:33289-56277 GCA_014162995.1 Artemisia annua
AGCTGATGACTAAAGGGGATTAAGGATGTGATGTCGTTTCAATTGCTCCTTCTTCTCCTTTTATAGAGCTCATTAGGTTTTTCTGACTTCTGCAACTTTCCACTTGATATCTGACCCTTGGATGAAGAGATGATGAGCATTTTTGACCCTTGATCAATGGCGCCAAAACTGAAAATGCAATTTTGCATTTAAAAAGCCAATAAAATCCGAGTTTATCCAGCAAACAGGGGGGTGGTGGCATTAATTGTGGGGGTAGTGGGTCTTAAGGTGAGAGTGGTGAGGTGATGGTTTGGGCGGTGGAGGGACTGGCAAAGTGGGATGGTGGAGGGGGTGGTGTGAACGGGGAAGGAGAGGGGGAAGGGGTAAACGTTTTTATAATTTTAAACGTTGGGTTGGTTTTGGGCTTAGGGGGGTTGGGCCAAAGAAAAAGAAAAAGGGTGTAGTGGGCTAGGGGTAGTGTTGGGTTTGGATTTTTGGGTTTATGTAATAAGAAGGGTCCGGTTTGGTTTATAGATTTCACAAGGACCATTGTTGTAATTTTCTGACTTTTGAGGGTTGGGTTTTGTGATTTTTCCAAAGTACTCAAAAGGTCCATTCTTGCCATATTTGAATAGTACAAGGACTAATGTTGATAATTTCCACTTTTGGATATCCAGGGACTATTTCTGCCAACTTGTGAAACTTCAGGGACCAAACATGTAATTTTACAAATTTTTACCACAAGGACCAATTTTGTCATTGATGAATAGTACAAGGTTTATTTTTGACTATTTTCACTTTTTAAATTCACCAAGGACTATGTTTGACATTTTTCAAACTTGGGGGACCAAAGTTGTAAATTTGTAATTTTTGATATTCAAAGGGTTTGTTTTGACAACTTATGAATCCCCAAGGACCTTTTATGATATTTTGCATATTTTGAAATACCCAGGGACTAGTTTTGACAATTTGTGAAAGTTGAGGGACTGAAACTGCCAATTGTGCAAACTTTGTTTGTTTTTCATTTGTTTTCAAACATTTTGCATCTAGAACACATAAAACACACTTTTGGAATATTTTTACTATTTTGATGCATTATTTGGTGTTTTTGGGTGTTTTGGCAGTTCAGATGATAGAAAAATGATGAGTATTTACACACTCATCACCCACTCACTATGACCCTTCATCTTTCCTAAGATGATAAACTATTGATTGTGATTGAGATTGAGATTGTAATTGTGATGATGGTGGATTGTGATGTCTATACCTGCCTCTAGTCACACATAGCACTTAAACTCTTCAGGACCACAACTGTTTTTATAACTTAAACTCTATGAACTCACCAGCGTAAGCTGACCTTTAGCATGTATTCTCAGGTTTAAGGCGATAGCTCACTATTTGAAGGCGCTTGGCAAGGGGCATGGTCATAGGCGACTCTGATGAACATTTGGGACTGCTTTAATTATTTTATGGGCCTATTTCCGCACTATTTTATATCATGTAAACTTTATGCTTTACATAATAGTTTTTATTCCAAATAAATGAAATAAAAACCATTCTTTGTTCCTTGTGTTTTGATACCGATTTCGTAGCACCCCCAATGCATGTATGCTTCCGCTAGACCCGAATTTTAGGGGTGTTACAGGTTATGGGTTATGGCTTAGCCGGGTTAATGGTACATGGGAGTATGAAAATAAACCATGAGTCTTTCTGCTGCTACATAATGATTCATATATTTAGGTGGCACGAGGCCACGAGTCCTTACATTAAATTAAAAAAATGAAACAAGGCTTGAAGATGCCACGTGTTTAGGATTTTGCAAACGAGAATGAGCTTGTTTATAAGAGTATACTTGAACTAATTCTTAATTATGATGATAGAATACTTTTATGACTTTTGATTTCTTTATATTCATAAAGTAGTACAAAACGAGTTCCTTATTTCATTAAGGGTCAAGGGAATAATGCAGTTCAGTCTTCTCTTCTTTTTATTCTTTTTCTTACAGGGGCGTAAAGATCAGGGCAAGAAGCTAGACCCCGCAAGGTAGTTTTTACTTGCTTACTTGAACTTCAATGACAAACATCATAAATGTGTGCATGTAGTATGTGATTATGATGATAGAGTATACTTGAACTAATTCTTAATTATGATGATAGAATTAGTTGAACTAATTCTTGTTTATAAGAGTATACTTGAACTAATTCTTAATTATGATGATAGAGTATACTTGAACTAATTCTTGTTTATAAGAGTATACTTGAACTAATTCTTAATTATGATGATAGAATACTTTTATGACTTTTGATTTCTTTATATTCATAAAGTAGTACAAAACGAGTTCCTTATTTCATTAAGGGTCAAGGGAATAATGCAGTTCAGTCTTCTCTTCTTTTTATTCTTTTTCTTACAGGGGCGTAAAGATCAGGGCAAGAAGCTAGACCCCGCAAGGTAGTTTTTACTTGCTTACTTGAACTTCAATGACAAACATCATAAATGTGTGCATGTAGTATGTGATTATGATGATAGAGTATACTTGAACTAATTCTTAATTATGATGATAGAATTAGTTGAACTAATTCTTGTTTATAAGAGTATACTTGAACTAATTCTTAATTATGATGATAGAGTATACTTGAACTAATTCTTGTTTATAAGAGTATACTTGAACTAATTCTTAATTATGATGATAGAATACTTTTATGACTTTTGATTTCTTTATATTCATAAAGTAGTACAAAACGAGTTCCTTATTTCATTAAGGGTCAAGGGAATAATGCAGTTCAGTCTTCTCTTCTTTTTATTCTTTTTCTTACAGGGGCGTAAAGATCAGGGCAAGAAGCTAGACCCCGCAAGGTAGTTTTTACTTGCTTACTTGAACTTCAATGACAAACATCATAAATGTGTGCATGTAGTATGTGATTATGATGATAGAGTATACTTGAACTAATTCTTAATTATGATGATAGAATTAGTTGAACTAATTCTTGTTTATAAGAGTATACTTGAACTAATTCTTAATTATGATGATAGAGTATACTTGAACTAATTCTTGTTTATAAGAGTATACTTGAACTAATTCTTAATTATGATGATAGAATACTTTTATGACTTTTGATTTCTTTATATTCATAAAGTAGTACAAAACGAGTTCCTTATTTCATTAAGGGTCAAGGGAATAATGCAGTTCAGTCTTCTCTTCTTTTTATTCTTTTTCTTACAGGGGCGTAAAGATCAGGGCAAGAAGCTAGACCCCGCAAGGTAGTTTTTACTTGCTTACTTGAACTTCAATGACAAACATCATAAATGTGTGCATGTAGTATGTGATTATGATGATAGAGTATACTTGAACTAATTCTTAATTATGATGATAGAATTAGTTGAACTAATTCTTGTTTATAAGAGTATACTTGAACTAATTCTTAATTATGATGATAGAGTATACTTGAACTAATTCTTGTTTATAAGAGTATACTTGAACTAATTCTTAATTATGATGATAGAATACTTTTATGACTTTTGATTTCTTTATATTCATAAAGTAGTACAAAACGAGTTCCTTATTTCATTAAGGGTCAAGGGAATAATGCAGTTCAGTCTTCTCTTCTTTTTATTCTTTTTCTTACAGGGGCGTAAAGATCAGGGCAAGAAGCTAGACCCCGCAAGGTAGTTTTTACTTGCTTACTTGAACTTCAATGACAAACATCATAAATGTGTGCATGTAGTATGTGATTATGATGATAGAGTATACTTGAACTAATTCTTANTATATATATATATATATGTATATATATATATATGTATATATATATATATATATATATATATATATATATATATATATATATATATATATATATATATATATATATATATATATATATATATATATATATATATATATATATATATATATATATATATATATATATATATATATATATATATATATATATATATATATATATATATATATATATATATATATATATATATATATATATATATATATATATATATATATATATATATATATACATATATATATATTTAGAATCAAATAAGAAGAAGTATTAAAATAAGAAGTAATATGGACCAATCATTTCAAAAGGCTAATAAAGGGCATTTTCGTCCAACTAATTGGTTTGGCAGCGGTTGTGAAGCGATGAAAACTTGGGATTAAATTTTAATATTTGATGCTACTACATAATTTTGGAAAACATGCACTTGTCCCCATCTTGAATTATTTAAGTTCAAATCATTTCCTCATCGCCACTTTCATTAGTTATAAAAAGAATATTATTTTATGAAGTTTTATACCTTAGCTATCTTTATTATTCCTTATGCAAATTTAGATGCATTATTTTTCAAAATTGTGAACATTTAGATGCATGATTTATAAACAATAAAAAACAGTTAGTTTCACTATGGAGGAAAGATGTCTATATGCACAACTGTTGTGGTTCAAAACTGAATCATGCATTATTTACATCGATAATAAAGATATGCATCGCTTATATGCTTGCCATTTCTTTGAGACTTTGACGCACCTATGATACGCACGCTTAATGAAGATGAACCATAATATTAGTGACGATGCAGATGCATCAACGTAACCGTCGTAACGCATCTATCTAATGAGATGCATCATTGATCACGAGGTTTACACCGATTATAATGAGATGCATCGCTTATATGCTTGACATTTCTATGACGCACCGATGATACACACCCTTAATGAAGATGAACCATAACATTAGTTACGATGCAGATGCACCGAGATATCCTTTTTCGTCTTTTATTGCTAGCCCATAGCTACATATAGTTATTATGTTGATTTAAATTGTTCAATTATGTATAGATGCATGTATGTATACGTAGCAAAGAAGTATGATATTTGAATGTATACTATATGCATCTACCCAGAATTTAGTATGATCCGACGTAGAAACTAGCTTTTCTGCTGCAGACCCCGCGGAACCTTTGGGTTCAACGGACGGAACCCTGTTTTGGGTTTCGTCTGGTCCGTGAGTGCGTGTGGCAGTTTTGTTAGTTTCTTGTGCTTTCTCGTCTTGTTTGGTTTGACTCTTTGAAGTTTCTAATTTCATGAAACCTAGTCCCGTTTCATTAAATGGTGATTTTTGGAGTTTCATTATTTCATCCGCACAAGAAATACTTTTATCAAACCTTTTAAACTTTGAGGTTTGTTTAATTAGATCATTTTGAGTAGTTTTAAGTTTCTCAATTTTGAGTTTAAACTCTTCACATGATTTACAAAATGTGTCGATACTGATCAAACAAACACCCTCTTAGGGTTCTTGATTGATTTTTTCATAAGAAAAACTCTTGGTTTCGTTTACTAGCATAACCTTTAATTCGTTAATAGTTTCTGTGTACAAGAACGAAGGTATTTTCGTTAAATATTTAACGACAATCCGTTAAGTTTTGCATTTAAAGTCCACCGCCGCTAATACCACCACAATCATCGTCGCCACCACCAACCCTGCCCACCACCACCACTACCAAGCACCATCTACACCACTACCGAATATCACCACACCCACCACTATCGAAAATCACCAACCCCACCCACCACCACCGCAAACCACCAATCTCAACCACCATCACCAACCCATTCACCACCACCAACCACGGATGGAGGTTTTGTTTGGGTATGCTAGTGATGACGGCAGTGGGCTAGGTTGGTAATGACGACGGTGTTGGTTAGCGGATGACAGTGTTGAGTGGCGTTGGGCTACAACAATGATGGGTGGGGTTGGTGGTGACAAAGGTGGTTGGTGGTAGTATTGGTGGGTGGGGTTGGTGGTGGCGAAGATGATTAGTGGTGGTGGTGGGTGGGGTTGGTTGTGGAGGTGGTGCTTGGTAGTGATGGTGGTTGACATGGTTGGTGGTAATGATGATGATTGGTGGTGATGCCAACGACGATGGACTTGAAATATAAAACTTGATGGATGGTCTTAAATATTTAATGAAAATACCCAAATTAGCCAAAAACAAATAAAGTTGATACCTTATTATGCAAAGAAAAAAGTGCTATACCTTGATTGAAAATGATCCCCAAGTTGAATACCTTTATGTGTTATTTTCCCATGACAAAATAGTGGGGGACCGAACAAATAATTTGATATATATCCTTTACTTAATGACGGCAGAAAAATATATGTGAGATTAGCGTCCAATCGATTCTAATTTAACACAACTTTTATTTAATAAAGTAAAACACATTATGGAAGCTAGTTGAGAAAGAATAAGAATGTGAGAAATTCTCCTAGTGCCTAAAAAACTAAAAATTAGTCCCATACATATCTCAAATAAAACCAACATGGGCGACTCCATTAGAAATTTGATACGTGTCCCATATTTTAATAACCGTATTATGTAAGAGGTGTGTAAACTAGTGGTTCATTAATGATGCCTTATACTTTTTAGGCGATTGAAGGTTTATATTAAATTTTTGGGCGACCGGCAGATACAAAGTACTATTTTTTTAAATTTATATTAAAAATTTATTTCTTTTTTCTAATTTTCTATTTATTACTGAAGGGTCCACTGATACACCCACACCTAGGGTTGGTAATTCCTGACATGTTTTGAAACAGGACCCGACACCGACATAAAAATAAACGGGTTAGATTCGAGGCTAAACAAGTTCAATTTGGAAATAAGTCGACACAACTGACCTGTTTAATAAATAGGTTAGGTTTAAAAAATAGGCTAGGTTTGGGTTGAAATTTTTAACCCGAATACAACCCGTCAACCCATTTAAATATAGATTAAAAAATTAAATAAAGTTATGTGTTAAATTTCATTATAATATGACCCAAACTATTTTGTATCACTATCTTGTTTTCTGAAATATTAGATAATGTATATTCTTATTTCATAATATTTATCGTGTTGCTTAAAATGTTTCTAATGTAAAATTTACAATATTCGATATGTCCCACTAAAATTATATTCAATCATTAGTGGGTCAACATGACTAACCCGTTTAATAAACGTGTTAAGTTTAGGGTTAAACTTTTCGACGCAATTAACTAAACATGTAAAGTTGGGGTTGAGATTTTTTTAACCCGCCAACCCGAACACGACCCAAATTGCCGCTCACACCCACTCTCATAACCCTACCAAACACACATATACACATACAGTAAAACATTTAGAAATTAATAATGTTGGCACCGTGATATTTTATTAATTTAGCAAGATATTATTATATCGATAAATTACTAATTTATTAATTTAAAGAGGTTTTACGTATGATCTTTAAATTTTCAAGTCCAAAATACTAGTTATAATGTATACTAGTTAGAGATGGAAAATAAATTAGAAAAACAAGTTGCAATTTACATTTTAGGAATTCAAGGCATTAAAGAAATTAATGAATGTATACTAATGAATCTTACGAGGTTCAAGCCATTGAAGAAATTTTAGAAATTTTAATAACTATTAATTTATAGTTTTGTTGGTACGAATATATAAACACCGGGGTTTCAAAATTTTTTAGTAATTATTAATTTGCACTGGTCCCAAGTTAAGACCGAACAAATTAATAATTTATAATTTATAGAGGTTTTACTGTTCAAAGAAAAAAACTTACATATCTCATATCTCAGTTAAAAAAACACACTCTCGTCTCTCGGTCTCACAAAACCATATCAACACCACTGATGCCACCTCATCATCTTCTTCCACCGGTAACGTTGCTGGTGGTGGTGACGAATGTGTGACTTTGTGATCCAAATTAGTGATGTGTGTCAGATAATAGTGATTGATATTTTGAGTCGGGTGCCTTCAGTCTACCATGAATTCTACCATGGTGATAATGTGTGTTTGGCACATGGAATCTGTATGTTTATGTGTGATTTTTGGGGATCTGTTGATATCCATTTGGATATGATGAGATTCGGTTAAAGAATGACAAGTGATGCTTTCTGATGTCACTTTGTAAACTAATGTGTTTTGCTAAAAAAAAGAAAAAAAAAAGAATTTTAGGGACAGGCCTTACTATTAAGTGTTGACAAAAGAATAGTTTTGAGTGAATTCAAAGCATGTTTCATTGAGTAAGAGAGACGAATTTTCTTTTCTACACATCTAGTCAACAAGCATGTGATACATAATAATTATGTGATAAACGTGTATTTATGTTATCGAATGACATGAGTAGAAGGGATATTAATAAGCTATGTCGTAAAAATCGGTGCATAATCGTTGATCGGTCACTAAGCGTCCGGATTTATCATAATCGACCTATTTAATCGGTTTGGTCAAAGATCATTTAAAAATGGGTCAACAAACTAATTAGTCGGACAAAATCAATCTAAACGGATTAATCGGACAAAATCGCTTTAAAATCGGTGCATAAAATCGCTTAAAAATAGGTCAACAAACCAATTAATTGGACAAAATTGGTCAAAGATCGCTTAAAAATGGTCAACAAACCGAGTGATATCTATGTTTGACTTTGAACTTTGAAAAATTATGTATTATGTTTATATTTGAATACTTGAAATATTTGAACTTTGGTGCACTATGCTTATCTCATACATATAATATAATGTAATATCTAAAATTACAATTTTGTGCATAAAAAATCAAATCTGATTAATCCTTGATTAATCCCCGCCTAACCAATTAATCGCTAAGCCCTACCCCACCGCCACACCAGTGCCTAGAGATTTTTACAACCTTGCTAATAAGTCATTATCAACTATCAATATGGTTGGAGATAATTAACCATGTACCTTTGATCTTACTAAGTTCAAAATTGTGCACAATTCAAAACATGAGGTTGATGCAATGAATTTTTGTTTGTCACTTTAGTGTCTGGCCTTGTGCTTACACCATTGAAGTACCTGTTAATGTAGGTAAGCATGATTTACTGCTTTTCATCAGCATGTTTCGGTATTATTAGTTTTTTTAGAGCAAAATTTTTAAATGAACTACTTCTACTAGTGCTTTACGAATATGAATGTCACGTGTATTTTTTTACCAAAATGAACTATTCGACCTGGGCGACCGGTGGGCGATTTTCTAGACGATGGGCGAAATTCTAAGCGACCATTGGGCGAAATTTGGCCGACTCAAATTTCTTCATGAATGGTTACTTGTTTCACATTTTTTTTGCAGTGTTCAACTAATGTGTTTTACTAAAAAAAAAGGGAACAAAATTCGTGAGACAGGCCTTACTATTAAGTGTTGACAAAAGAATAGTTAGGGTGAATTGAGAACATATTTCATTGAGTAAAAGAAATTAAAATTTATTTTCTACACATCTAGTCAACAAGCATGTGATAAATAAAAAGCATGTGATAAACGTGTATTTATGTTATTAAATGACATGACTAGAGGGGCCACTAATAATTGATTATCAATGCATACCAAACAAAAATAAAATGTTTAAAGTTTTTCAGAAATATTTGAATTGTAAACATAATACATGACATATATTCATATGCTTACCACCATAGATGGTTAGACCTGTTAATACAAATAATGTCAAAAACGTTATTCGCATTATTCGATCTTCTTGTGTTTTGATAATCACAAAATATAAAGACATGTTACGTAAAGTTATGGTTAATAAGTTTTTAACCGTGGAAACTCGTTACTTCAACGTAGCTTCTACAACATCACTTCAGGTATGAATAAACTTTATACCATCATTAGTTTGGTGATCAAAGAAGTTTTTATTTTCTTATAAACTTACATTTTTAAGTTTAACAAAACATTTTCACAAAAGTATTTTTGTGTTTTTAAAGAAATATTTTATTAAGAAAATATATTCAAATTCAAATGTGTAACAGCTAGTTTTCCCCCCAAAATAGCTTAAACTTCACCAGATAAGTTTTCACCACGTCAGGACAAAAAGGGAGCATTTTTGTCTGGACGGTCCCTTAAAGGGGTCGGCGGTCCCTTAGTGATAAAGGACCATCGCCTATTTACGGGACCGCCTGGTCAGTCTTATCGCCTATAAATACTGAACTATTACACTTTAGAAAACAAGGATTTTCATACACAAAACTTTCTGTTTTTATTTCCCCCTTTAGTCTTTGATCACTATAACATGTGGGTATATGTTTAGAAGTGATTTCCTCTTCCGTAAAGTGCAAGAGAAGAACTCTCGACATCAATGAAGTCTCGAGATGTTATAGGTGTCTACACACAAACGTAACAAGTGTTACGGTGATAGGTTCTGTAAATAATGTCATTGTTATCCGACTTGTGTGTGAGTCGAGGAGGGGATATTTGTGTGAACTTGGATGGTGATGTAGATCCAAGAAGTGTTGTAACNAGCAACTGAAGCAGAGTCGAATTCCTATCGTGAAGGTTCGCTGGAATTCTCGAAGAGGTCCCGAGTTTACTTGGGAACGGGAGGATCAAATGCGACGCAAGTATCCGCACCTTTTTACCGAGCCTGTTTCTGAGACCAACAACAACTGAATTCAGGGACTGAATTCCTTTTTGGATGGGCGACTGTCACAACCCGTGCTTTCAGGTCATTTTCCAAGTCTCTACCCACTTCCATTCATCATTTTTTTTTCTAGTCTTGTGACACCATTCATTCCCGATAGGAACTCATTATTCATGAACATCATTCATTTCATCATAAACGGAGTTTACAAGTATTCGTATTCGCGTAACCGTTTTGGGTTAACGGTGAATTCATGCATCGACCTTTGGAACATGTCTTACGGACTAGGAATAGCCTACATGCCATCATCATAACATTTACATGCTATTCCACTCGTAGGTTTTCCAAAAGTATTCATTTTGGTATATTTGACGATTCACGTACATTTGAATTCAAGTAAACGCTAACGCGCGATCATAACATGAGATTTACACGTCCAATATTCCTCATTTTGTTCCCGACATATTTTTAAGTTCATTTTAACGTCACAGAGATTTCAAAGTTCATTTACCCGGTGTTTTGGAAAATTAGTTAATTTATATCGTAGTTTACGTTTACTTACTNTCATCCCGGGCGGGAAAACACTATTCATGGTCATCATACATTTCATCGTAAACCTAGTTTACGGGTATTCAAATTCGAGCAACCGGTTAGGTTTAGCTCCGAATCCATGCATCATCATTAGGGACATTTCATACGGACTAGAAATAGTCTACATATCATCCCGAGGGCATTTGCATACTATTCCACTCGTAGGTTTCCTAAATTACCATTTTTCGTATATTCAACGAATTACGCATATTCACATTTAAATAAACGTTAACACGCGATCACTAAATGTGTTTAACACGTCCGACACTCCCCACAATGGTCCCGACATATTTCTAAGCTCATTTTAACATCACGGAGATTATAAAAGTTCATTTACCCGGTGTTTTGGAAAATTAGTTAATTTATATCGTAGTTTACGTTTACTTACGACGGTTTTCGTATTAACTAACTAATTATCGTCCTAACGTCCGACACTTGTTCCTCACATAATTTTATCATTTTTATGACTTCATGATATCCCGACTAACGTTGTTAAAATTTATTTCTAGCAAACCCGGTACCCGATTTTATTTAAAATACACAAACTAGTAAATACAATACCTACTCCCACTCAATTCCTAAATAAATCCCAAGCACACCCCCCCCCCTCCCCTCTCTTACACATATTGAAAAATGTCTACTAACTTCCCTAAACCATGGATCTTGTCTATACAATAATACATACATGTATTTACCTTTTCTTTCTCATAATACTAGTTACAAAAAAAAAAAAATAGCTATCTCTCTTTTCTCTCCCTCTCTATAACCGGCCACCACAAGGACCCAAGCAANCCCGATTTTATTTAAAATACACAAACTAGTAAATACAATACCTACTCCCACTCAATTCCTAAATAAATCCCAAGCACACCCCCCCCCTCCTATACCACCGGCCACCCCCCCTCCCCTCTCTTACACATTTTGAAAAATGTCTACTAACTTCCCCTAAACCATGGATCTTGCCTATACAATAATACATACATGTATTTACCTTTTCTTTCTCATAATACTAGTTACAAAAAAAAATAGCTATCTCTCTTTTCTCTCCCTCTCTATAACCGGCCACCACAAGGACCCAAGCAAGAGTCAAGATTTTCCAAGATCAAGTTATTTTTACAACTATAGTATACTTCTATATAAGGTTTTGAAATAAAAACCAAGAAGTAATTAAGTACCTTGTTACTTTAAACCTCTTCAAATCACTAAGTAAGTTGTCAAGACTCTTTTTCATAATTTCTTTAAGTTATTTTCATGTTCTTATGATGTCCATACTAGATATATATGTGCATGTTACTCATTACCACTCCATTTGTTGTTTTTACAAGTTTTGAGCCCTAATAAGTAAACCCTTGTGAACCCTTGGTATATTAACATGGTGGATGATGTTTAGGAACCCATGACACCCTAAGAAGGTGTATGGTAGGCTATGGGATTGTTGGTTGATGTTTGTGATGTTTTTGGACAAAATACTAACAAGGAAACCTATTTTGAAAAGTTTATNTAAACCCTTGTGAACCCTTGGTATATTAACATGGTGGATGATGTTTAGGAACCCATGACACCCTAAGAAGGTGTATGGTAGGCTATGGGATTGTTGTTTGATGTTTGTGATGTTTTTGGACAAAATACTAACAAGGAAACCTATTTTGAAAAGTTTATATAACCTTCTGTCACAAAAACAAAAACGTGGGAAACTCAGTAACTTTTGAGTCATTTTTGGCCAAATATTTAGAAAATACACTCCGAGACGAAGCCGTGGCCGAAAACGGGGATAAAAACGGGTTAATAACGAAGAAGATATGATTTTTTCTAGTTAGACGACGAAAAACCATTTTTAAGAAAAATAGTGGGCTGTTAACCCACAATCGACGGACAAAACGAGGCGTTAAACTTAACCAAGACAACCCAGAACCTTAAAAATACACTAGTTCACTGAAACCCGAGACCGGGGATATAAAGAACTTGAGAAACGGACTTAAAACGACCAAGATATACTCGTTTCAAACTTAACGTATAACGTACATTTTACCCAGCTCAACACTTAGAAATTTTTCTAAGTATCAACCAGTTCGCCAACTATCAATGTTTGAGCCCATTTTTCTCATACTTAGACCCGTTTCTGGAAAATTTACATCAACGACAAAAAGTTAGTTCTCCTGGCCTAGTTTTCAAAAAGTCCAATTATTAGTCAAACGGATTAAAAATGAGTAACTTATGACCTCTCAAAGTTTACCAAAAACCACCCAGAATCTGCCGAAACAGCCCGAACACCTTAATACATGGCTATTTTACTTTATGATAAAGACCTTTTTAGATCAACTTCACTTCTGAGACTTTTTAGCTAATGTCACAAGCTTTCTAAAGCTACTGAGTTTATTCCCTAAAATTCAATATTCACTGATGGGCATCTAGTTTTACAAGAGCACCTGGTCACTTTGGACACTTAGTAAAAACTTCATATTTTGCCGCAAAACTATATTTTCACACTTTGTCACTACACTACTATTGTTTAACATCGTTAATACATATGTACACTTATAGTATTCCATTACTCGACATGATACCATAAACACGCGGATTTCAACGATAACTTATATTTTCCAAAGTACGAGTGGTATAGGTAACATGTGCATGATCATTCATTGTTTCATTTCATGATCTCAAGTAGTATTCATGCATTCATTAGGTAGCGGCTAGTGCACGCGCCTTGTTGTTTCCAAGTATTTCCAAGTATTTCAAGTATTCCGGTTTCCGATCATTCATAGTATTCCGAGTTCATTGCATCATCACTCGAGGTGAGTCATAGCCCAACTTTTACTTGTTTAAGTACTTTACAATCTCTTTGGGGGAGATACATGCTCAATTACAAGTTTTCAATTTATGATTTCACTTTAAATCCCACGAGGGAGAATTTATTGCAACTGTTTCCATACGAGCCAAAGTAGTAGACTTCCTGTACATAGCTTAAGTTGTTTCCTTGCCTTGTGAAAGTCCCTCCATCATGAACCGTTAATTATGTTTAAGCGAGAGTGAGTGGATAGATCTATTGAGGGTGACGCCTCCATCCGTGTTGGTTTTGACCAACAGTCAAGCGGATGCATTTCATTTCTTTTTCATTTGAGTGTCTGGCAAAACACTCTTAAGGGCACCAGAGAATTCAGTCATAGCGTCGGGGTCATGAGCTTAAGGCTATTGTACTACTATTTTTTTACGTGACTTATGTCATGCCTTTTTATACTTGTGGCTATCGTATAACATTTACTTGTGATTACCGTAAAAGTATTCTGATTACATGATTCATGATTCAAATCACATTTGGCAGTGGGTTGTAAACACACAGGTTGCAAGACTCATATGAAAAAGGCTTGGAACTGAGTGGATTTACAATGCCTTTGCTGGGATTTTCTCATTCAAAGGCGTTTCATTTTACATTAAACTCTATGAACTCACCAACCTCGTGTTGACACTTTTAGCATGTATTTTCAGGTATTTAGCTATGGCACGCTACCGGAGGTTTTGGCAGGGCATGGCATGGTCATAGAAGACTCTGATAATCATACAGGGACCGTTTTAAACTATAAGTTTTAAGGGCCTAATCCCGCATAACTTTTAACAATGTAATTCAATACTTTTGTTAAACTATTTATTCTAAATGAATGAGATGGAAACCTTTCTTTTTACTTGTGTCATGGTACCAATTGAGTTGCACCCCAATGACTTTACCTTCCGCTGCAAACCATTTTTGGGGGTGTGACATATTAGTTGTTTCTTTTTTGTGTTTCATTGAGCGAACCAAATAAAGAACATAAAAGATTTGTTATGATTCTTTCTTTATTTTCGGATATAAAAGAAGCAAAGCTTCTCATAGATCGATGATGAGTTTTTTTTTCGTGTTATTGATCTTTAAAGGTTTTAAAATAATTGTAATACACGAAAAAGAAAGATGAGATCTTTTGGTTCTTTATTTTCAGTTTGTATTCGAGTCGTGTAGATGGTTGTTGTTGTTGTCGTTATGAAATTTGTGAGGAGATGGAATTGTTATTTGTAGTATGTTGTGGTCGTTTAGATGATGGGATTGGACTTAGGGTAGTCGTTGTTGATTGTTGTTGTGGTTCTTTTGATTTTGTATTCGATTTTGTATTTTTCTTTGATAGATCAATGATGGGTATTGATGTGTGCGATGTGTTGTTGCGGTTTAGCAGTTTATTGCCTATTCAAGTTTTACATTTATATTTAGCCGACTTATCAATAACATACACACTTAACGAGCAGTGTACCCGGTCAGTTTGCATATAATGGTAAGCAGAGTGTCAATCACTAAGAGTGGAACGTATTATCTAATTATCCTAATCAGTATTTTAATATCTAAGTTAGCTTTACAGTCTAATCTAATGATAGGGGGTTTCAGCCTGAGAGACTGCCATGGTTTTGGTTATCTAATTAAACAGCAAAAACTAATGAGAACAAATTAGCGAATAGCATACACGTACACAGATAGATAGTAGAGACAATAAGAAGGCCTGTCCTGATGATTAAGATAGCTTGTCACTTGTTTTATTGCTAGTTTTATATGAAGTGTATAAAATTAATCCGTACTCGTTGGCTATTATATCGGCGAGTAAACCCTTAATGATTACTTATGAATATCCTACTCATCCAAAGACATCGGAGTGAGTAGGCGAGGAAGGAGTATGGCGGCTCAGCAGTGCTCAGCTAGACACAGAGGTAATCAATGCACTAATATAAGGAAACCAAAGACATCAAACATATAAACTTTAATCGATGGGAAAACAATTTTAAGGCTGGCATTTGATTATTGCGTACTCAAAACTACCGGCCATCAATCCTGATGGATTCAAAGCTTACTAATACAATAAAATAAACATACTTAATGAATTAAATACATGCAGGACCTTCTTACTGTAACACCCCGTGCCCGCTTAGACCAAAAAAAATAAAACTTTATACGCGGAAACGCTTGACTTTTATGGACATGCTGTCACTCTTTGGGAAACTGACAAAAATCTATACACATTCAGGACTTGAGACTATTTTTAAATGAAACTAGACTCAATTACCTTCAAAACGACAGGTGGAGCGACCCGTATCGACTTACGAATTAAAATATATGATTTTTCGAACATCGACAAAAATATAAAAATCCCATTTATACAATAACAAAAGCATATGACCATATACTAAAATACCATGTGGCCATATCCTGGCCATATGCTCCTTTTAAAGATTCTGAGGTAAGCATATGGCCATATGCTAAAAATCCCATATGGCCATATACTCTGGTCATATGCCCATATTAAAGTTTCTGAGATAAGCATATGGCCATTTGCTGAAAATACCATATGGTCATATGCTGGTCATATATCTTTATACAAAATCTCTGAGGCAGTCATATGCCCATATGCTGAAAGTTCATATGGCCATATGCCTTATGCAGATTTTTACAAAGAAAACTATAATAGTTCTAATTCCGAAAACTAACATCCGAGACTTGACAATTAACGAAACTTTCTAGAAATCATTAACATAACATAACAAAACGTTTGCATTTTTACTTGACCCGTTTACATCTCAAAATGGGTATACTTACACTTAATCCAAACGCCCCTTTAACTTGACCATAAAATACATGAACCATGTTATAACTTACCAATTGACCACCAATTCATACGCTTGACACTTGACCATACTTTACAACACATTAATGACTCACGGGGGTACAATATCAACATAGAGCTCGGTATTCTACCTAAGCTCCTAACGCATACTACCTTTATACTTGCACATCCATATCCAAGCCATAGCTTCATCTCATAAACAACCTACAAAACATTGACAACTAAACAATAAGCTTTCGCTTAGTAAGTAAAACGATCATAACATACCATTATACTTCACACAACATATAAGCATCACATACATCATAACACTTACTTTACAAGCTTATTACTCCAATTCTCATTTAACACATAACATCAAGTCGCCACTTAGCTCACATTCATCACATCGCATAAGCATATCTAAACCACCTATTACTTAACACATCTCATCTATAACATACATAACACATACATGTTAGTATTCCATATAACACTATGCCATCATCATTTTACTTACCTTAGCTCCAAGCTAAGCATATAAAAGCATCATCATCCACCTCATCATCATCATCATCCTTCATCATCATCATCATACTTCCTAACCATCATCATCAAGACTTATTAACACAACATATCATGATCAAGGGTTATTAAACCCATCTAAACTTACCCAACCTTATCTCCATATCATCATATGATCATATCAAGATCATATGATGAAAACCCACTTAACCCATTAACCTTTTACCACAATAATCATTATAACTCAAGATTAGAGTTACTTACTTGTGGAGATCATAACTAGGAAGGACTATGGACAATAAATCTTCATCATCATCTTCTTCTTCTTAAGCCATCATCTCACTTTTCCCTCTCTTTTTCTTTCCACAAAACCGGACTTCCACCTCCATCTAAATAATGGAGGAAAAGTCTAGAGAATCCTGGATATATTAAGCTAGATGGCAAGTTTGGCCATTTGGCAAGATTGGCCCCTCAAGTCTCATTCCTTCTTATTTAGCCACAACTAACTTATAACACATTGAGCATATGACAAGTCAAGCCCATGAAGTCTATTCCCTTTCTAATTGTGCCACACAAAACTTTCCATAACCCATATAACACATTCTTTGACTATCACTTTGACTAGCGGGTTTGACCAATATGCAACATTTGTTGACTAACCAATCACGTAAGGTCTTAAGTCCATTTTATCTAGGGTGGGGTCCAAGTACCCGGGAAACGAGTCTAACAATTCTACCCCTTATTTAGATTTCGTCCCCGAAATCTCTCGTCTATAACTATCCAAGACTAATTCACAACATACACTCATTCTCATACTTCGAATCTTTAGACATTTCTTTGCAACAATCTAGGTGATCTTGCAATTCAAACCTTACTATAACACAATCATTACTCAATATCCACTATAAACAACACTTAACATCACAAACTTATTTAAAATTTCCAACAATGACGACTTGTCAATCGGAGGAAATCTACTATTTGACTTTATATAAGTCAAACTTCAACACTATTTCCATGTCATTCATAAATACACTAACATGACCTTAAGTCATATACCGGCCAATTTCGTATTTTACATAATACCAACACGTATCTACTTCCAAAAACCGGTGACTTATCTCAACATTTATACATAGTACCATATAAACGGTATTTCAAAATCTTTCTCACGCATCACTTAAGCAACATTTCTTATTAAATCTTGGGAATGCTTACCCATTATCTTATCAATCTTAAGGCACAAACTCATTCTAGGCGTCTATCTTGTTTTAGTTTTCACTTCCTCACTTCTCTACTCGTATTCATGCCATGTCGGCTACACGTAAGCCCACTTGTTTATAACTCTTTACTCACATAAAAAGGCGTCCCAATCTATGTAAGTAAGGAATTATAAACTTATGGTTCGGCGATTTACAATTTCTTTATTTAAATGAAGAGGCGTCCCAATCCATGTAAATAAGGAGATTATAAATCATCCTACTCACGTACTTCCGACACAACAATCGTACTTACTTCACTTTCCATCTTTTCTAGCTTTGGATCCACCTTATTCAATACGCTCAACCCTCGCGGTTGAACCTTTTCCAAAATGCCCAACCCTCGCGGTTGAACCTTATCTAATATGCTCAACCCTCGCGGTTGAACCTTATCCAAAATGCCCAACCCTCGCGGTTGAACCTTATCAAATATGCTCAACCCTCGCGGTTGAACCTTTTCAAATATGCTCAACCCTCGCGGTTGAACCTTTTCAAATATGCTCAACCCTCGCGGTTGAACCTTTTCAAATATGCTCAACCCTCGCGGTTGAACCTTTTCTAATATGCTCAACCCTCGCGGTTGAACCTTTTCAAATATGCTCAACCCTCGCGGTTGAACCTTTTCAAATATGCTCAACCCTCGCGGTTGAACCTTTTCAAATATGCTCAACCCTCGCGGTTGAACCTTTTCAAATATGCTCAACCCTCGCGGTTGAACCTTTTCAAATATGCTCAACCCTCGCGGTTGAACCTTTTCAAATATGCTCAACCCTCGCGGTTGAACCTTTTCAAATATGCTCAACCCTCGCGGTTGAACCTTTTCAAATATGCTCAACCCTCGCGGTTGAACCTTTTCAAATATGCTCAACCCTCGCGGTTGAACCTTTTCCAATATGCTCAACCCTTGCGGTTGAACCTTTTCCAATATGCTCAACCCTCGCGGTTGAATCTTATCCAATAGTTAGCCCTTGCGACTAACTAAATTACACTTAGAAATGGATCCAAGCTATGTTTTACTTTAACATCTTTCATGTACTTTTATCATTAAGTACATACTATCATTTCAACACTTTTTTACTTGCATTCCATAATGCAATCTATCATTTATCCGTCAACCCCAGGTTGGCTTACACTTTCATTATATGCCATCATCACATTGTCCTACTCAATTCTTTCATGCAATTAAATTGTGCATTTTATCATTATACATCTTTCAATATTTTAACATGATTCGACTCATGTTTACAATTCATTCTAGCGCACTTCACATCACTTATGACTTCTAGCGCAATCTATATCTCATTCATCACTTCTAACCATCACGCTTAACCATTTCTTACTAACGCATTTTACTTATCATGTTTTATATGTTACATGATCTCATCACATCTTAACTATACTCTTTAACTTTCTCACATATCAATGTTTTCCTTTAACTTTTCGACCACAACTAGGTCATCATATGCATTCGGCAACTGTACATTATATTGGACATAGTCCATGCTTCACACGACTTCCATCATCAATCATATTTGCTCAAATAGCATTCATACAATATATCATATCTATTCACTTTCTAATATCGTTACTACCGCTCACATAATCACATAATATCCACCGACACTATCCGAGGTGTACGGTGATCTCAACACTTAAACACATTGTGTCCGCCGTGGACTTACATCAAATAAAGCTTAGACATACAATAGCTACTACCATAGACTTAGCGTCACATAAACAATAACATTAAACACTTATCCACAAAGTGTTTAAACATTCATAATCATAATCAAATCATATAGTCTATGGCTCATATCACCTCGCACACTCAATCTATGTCTAAGCCTCAACATTCTAATGAGCGGAAAGAACTAGTCTACCTTATAACTAAGAAATTATACAACTTTCAATTCACTTACTAGCCCATCTCTAATACCACATAGCAATTCTACTCGCATTCTATTACTATAACTCTATCATACATTCACATAATCGCAATACAATCACCGGCACCAACCGAGGTGCACGACCAACTAAGCATTCAAATACTTTAAGTCCTCACGGACTTATATCTCATACACATCAACACTATATCATACATCCATCACTTATCATCTATAAGTTCAACTAGCATAAAACATAATCCGTCTCATACTTAACTATTATGTCCCCGCATCTCTAGTACTTACGCTCAACGCTTCTACGAGTGGTTTAATACTAGGCAACCTATAGTGGAAACCTAATTAACTTAAACCGAAGCTCTAATACCAATTTGTAACACCCCGTGCCCGCTTAGACCAAAAAAATAAAACTTTATACGCGGAAACGCTTGACTTTTATGGACATGCTGTCACTCTTTGGAAAACTGACAAAAATCTATACACATTCAGGACTTGAGACTATTTTTAAATGAAACTAGACTCAATTACCTTCAAAACGACAGGTGGAGCGACCCGTATCGACTTACGGATTAAAAGATATGATTTTTCGAACATCGACAAAAATATAAAAATCTCATTTATACAATAACAAAAGCATATGACCATATACTAAAATACCATATGGCCATATCCTGGCCATATGCTCCTTTTAAAGATTCTGAGGTAAGCATATGGCCATATGCTCTGAAAATACCATATGGTCATATGCTGGTCATATATCTTTATACAAAATCTCTGAGGCAATCATATGCCCATATGCTGAAAGTTCATATGGCCATATGCCTTATGCAGATTTTTACAAAGAAAACTATAATAGTTCTAATTCCGAAAACTAACATCCGAGAGTTGACAATTAAGGAAACTTTCTAGAAATCATTAACATAACATAACAAAACGTTTGCATTTTTACTTGATGATGAGACGAAAAATGTTACGTTTTTAGGGGTCGGTTTGAGTCCTAATTCGTATGTTTTTGGTTTGGATTTCACCCAAGTCGTTTCTTTTCTCATTTTAGGTACTTTTGAAGGGAAAATCACAAAAGAAGCATTTTCGGGCGTTTTCGGAGTGAAAAAGTGCGAAAAACAACAAAAACTCAAAAGACCTTAAAGATCACAGAAGGTGACGCCGTCAGACTCTACAAGGTGACGCCGTCAGGAACAAGTGAAGTCCAGAAGTGGAAAAAAGACTCGTGACGGGCCAGAGAGTTCGTAGTGCAAATTGGTGACGCCGTCAACCAAGGCCGTCAGATCTGGAACCAGCAATTATGACCACGTCAAGGAAGGCCGTCTGAAAACCCTAATCGCCGAGCTGACGACGTCACTTATTGGGTTGACGCCGTCAGCCAGCAAAATCTATAAATATAGAACGTTTTTCTTTTATTTGAGAGGAATTTTAGAGTGGAGAACTTGGGACCAAAACCCTAGTACGAGTTTTACAGACCTTGGAGGGTATCCAAACCCTTCCAACTTGCATGTTCAATTAAAGATAAGTCTTTATTCATACAATATGTCTATGTGTTGTGTGATATATCTTTGTGCTTGTCTTTCTTTTAATATGCTAGGCTAATTTACTTTGTGTTTGCTTAGATCTAATGAAAGCTAACCATTGATTATCATGTGATGTGTATGTTGTGATTGAATTTGGGTGAATGTTTCATCTACGTTAGACTAAGGAAAACTGGCTAATCTCCTATATCGTAACATGCTTGAACGTCTTTAGAAACGTGAATCATATGTGCGTTATTGGTTTTAAGGTAGTATTTCATGCATAGGTTGCTATCGGTGAGCTCATGATAGGATGCTTGACGTATCGTCATAGAGTGAGGTAGGAACTTATAGAGTTAGGGAATTGAACACACTCCCTACGACTTGTTAGGAATACACCCGTCATCCAAGCAAACTCAGCATACTAGTCACATGATAAAAGATAGTTAGGGAGTAATGAAATCTAAGTAAACACTATTCTCCACCACTGATTTTCTCTAAACCAAAAAAATTACAAAAATATAAGTAGCTTAGAAGTAGATAACTTGGGTTAGTTGACTAGGCAAACTATTCCGCCCTAGCCTCCAAAGACCAGAGATATTCTTCATAAAACATTAAAAATACAAAAAGAATCTTCCTCCACCGCTTAGACCTAGCATTAGAGTAGTTTTTAAGCCTAACGAACACTATTCCCTTGAGAAACGATCAACCCCCGGTACTTCCACTTCACTATACTCTTTTACATCGGTCAGGTACACTGACCTGGTGGATTGCAAGCTCTCGAGATCCTCGAGAGTAAACGTCTGGTGCTTATAATTTAAAATTTCTGTGCATGAATAGTTTTCTTGGTAAACAATTTGTTTGGCTAAGTATAAGGAGTTGATGCCAGATCTTACATAACGCTCTGAGATTTGTTGTAGTTACATTAGGGTAGGTTCTGAAATTTTGTCACCCTTTGCATTTGATAAGTAACCCTAAGAATTCCATTTACCAGCAATATTTTCTTTGAAATGGTATACACTCTAAGCCTGCAGTGATCCTCCCACCTAGCTAAGCTTATTGACTTTTCTGCTGTTGGAATTGTGTGTTCTTGGTTTCTGGTTTTGTCCTTTGGATTATTCTTAGATGCTGCGTTTGCGTATGATCCTAACGCGCTAGCTATA